>JANTOQ010263030.1:0-13278 GCA_027564595.1 Bythotiara depressa | reverse complement strand
CCCCGGCTGAATAGGGTTAAACATTATTTGCCAAGAATGTTGTAAAAAACTACTGATGTTGGCAGTCTTATTGTGGCTGCACACTTTGTAAAAATTTGTTCACCAATACCTTGTTCTATGTGCTTTTAGTGCGTCTTAATTTCATTGAACTGCTTTCATTAGTTTCAGCCTTACTTCATACATTTGAAAGTAGTAGAAACACACTTTCATGTTTTCTTGCCACAACTTTCTGCTACTTAAATTCTATGGCCTCTAAGGCAATTTTCAGTGTATCGCACTACTGATTGCAAGTGTTACGGAATTTACATGTATCCTCGTATCACATAAAATTTGTATCATATCTAATCGCTGTAAAAATATGTTTTACTGTAAGAAATCTTCATACATGTCATGTAAATTCATGATAAAACTATGTTTTTCCGTAAGAACTCTTCTTTCCCATCACGTAAATTAGCTGTAAAATTATGTTTTAACATGTTTTGATGTTTGTTCGTGTCAGCGTGCGTGATGTTTTACCACAGACGCTACATTTTTCTAGTATTCAAGAGCTGTCATGGGTGACTTTTATTAGTACTACTTCATCTTTCAAAATCTATCACAAGTGACTTTTTAAAGCCATTATTATGATATTATACATTTAAGAGTGAGTGACTTTTACAGCCATTACTACAATTTTCTGATTTTAGAACTTAGCGTATGTACTTGACTTTCTACATCTGTAACTATGATTTTCTTACTTTAGAAAGCTATTGTGTATGAGTTAACAGCAATATTTTTTACCTTTAAAAAATAATATTGCTGAAGACTATCTATGTCAAGGCTGTGGAAATCCAACTGAATTACTGTCAACCATGTTTTAAAAAGAAATAAAGAAATTTAAATTTTGAAAAAGATAGACGAGTTTTCCTTTATCATTTACTTACTGGTTATAATGCTTTGGTGTCTAGACAACCTGTTTATTTGTATAAGAATGTAGTTCATGGAATTGTAATAATACACAAGCTGGTGATTCTTTATATAAATGAGATGTTTCTCTGAAGAAGTAAAAAATGTGCTTTCTATTGTTTCAATGCCACTTTGTGTACATTTTTGAGATGGTGATATCCGGCAGATATCAATGTCTGGCAGACAATGTGACAGCTAAGCTCCTAATTGATATTTAAAGGCCTGCAACATAATATAGAATTAACAACAGTAAAAACACCATGTTAAAACATTACAGCCAAACCGGTTATAACAACCACCTGTATATAAAAAACCCTCTCAATAAAGACTACTTTTCATAGTCCTCGGTTTTCTACAGAAGTCATATTGTATATAAAGACCAACCAGTTTTTCTTGCTTGTGACCTATTTTACTTGCCATGACCAGTTTTTCTTGGTCCCCAAGTTGGTCATTACATCCAGAATTGACTGTATATATTAAATTCTTCCATTTTTCTTTAAGCAATATCCATTGAAGATCCGGAAGCATTTCAGTGGATGCCAAAAGACCATCTCTGCATACTTGTATACTTAGTAAGACAATTAAATTCTCTCAAATCTCATGTCAGTATTAACTTAGTGTTTCTGTTTTGTTGGTTCCCAATGATAAAATTTTTTTCATGCTACAATCATGCACAAATTTGAGTTTTGGACCAGACCACCTGCTCTTGCCATTTTTATTCAAGTATTACTTTAATTTACGCAGGCAATTTTACAAACCATTTAAGTATTAGTTAGACTTTAAATTCCTTATGGTACCCATGGAAAAGTGAAATCAGATTCAGCTATTTGGAATTGTTTCTCGTTATTAATGGAGATATTTCATGTCTTACTTTATAAAGTTCTAAAAAGTATTGTATATTTTATGGTGGAAGTTATAAAACTTATCCTTCGTTTAGAAGTTCATTGACAGAATAATCTTTGTAAATAATATACAAAGTGCTATTTCATGTTGTGATTCAATATATTTTTGTGAACATTCTTCTTTTTTTTCTAAAGATTGCCACTTGCTGAGTCAGCTAAATCCATTCATTTATTGTTAGACTTTTTACTATGTTATTTGATTACATTTTTCGTCCCCAATTTTTGCCCAATTATGTTTCATATTTATTTCCAGATACAAGAAGATGATATTTATTATTGTTTAATTTCATGTAAAAGTTCAATAATAAAAAGTCATATTGGTTTTTAAACTCTGCCACCTTTTTTTTCTTATTTAACGTTAGTGCAAAGAGATTGAACACATATGCATGTAAACTTGCTGTAGCAGCTTCTGATTAAGTGGATTAAAACCCCATGATAGATCCAATAAAACTGTTCCAGTATAAATATGTGACTGTCTATAGGAAAACCTGCCTTCTTGAGATCGTGTAAATGAAATCCACGATCGTGTATTCCATCATGGTTTTTCAAGCTTAGAAAACCACAAAATTAAAAAAAGCACAAATTATTTAAATACACGATTTTTAAAACCACAAACCACGATTGTGTATTTAAAAGAAATGTTAAAAACACAAATTCTTTGAATACACGATTTTTAAAAACCACGAGCCATGATCGTGTATTTACAAACAAAAAATAATCATTTTCCATTGTTAGACAAAAATTATGTTTAATGTTAGTTCATGACAATAATAATTTTGTTTGTAATTTTATTTTGTCTTTATCATCCACATTAGCCTTGTAAACTAACTCTTTTTATTTGTTACTCGTTTTTATATTTAAAAACAAAAAGGACGGCGGAAGAATTAATTACTCCCTAATAAATGGTTACAATTTCTCAAGCAAAAATAATGCCCCCGGTAATAATTTTCTACGAAAATTTGTTTCACCTCATTCATTGAGGAGATGTCTATACATGCATATTTCATATTTCTTAGAAAACACCTATTTCAAATTTCTTAGAAAACGCCAGTAGCCATCATTCATTGAGGAGATGTCTAGACATGATTACTTCAAATTTCTTAGAAAACGCCAGTAGGAAGAGATATCAGAAAATGTGTGTTATTGAGCATTAATTATGCACTTCATTTCTAGCCGTGGAATCAACCTCGTTCCCAGGACCTTTTTGATATAACTAATGCTTATTTACATGAATAAGAAAAATGTCCTACGAACGAGGTTACGTGAAAATGGGTCTAAAACCTAGATTAAACAATGATCTACAGCCACTCGTTCCATGTTTAAGCCTCAAGAACCTAGATAAAACAATGATCTACAACCGTTAGTTTCATTTCTAAGCCTCTAGAATGTAGATTAATTAATGATCCAGGAGCCCATTCAATTTTTAATACTCTAAAACCTAGATTAAACAATGATCTACGCAAGCTAGTTCAATTTCTAAGCCTCTAAAACATAGATTAAACAACGATCTATGACCCTCGTTCTATTTTTGATACTCTAAAACCTAGATTAAATAACGATCTACGTCCGCTCGTTCCATGTTTAAGCCTCTAAAACCTAGATAAACAATGATCTATGACCACTAGTTCCATTTCTAAGCTTCTAGAACATAGATTAATCAACGATCTATGACCGCTAGTTTGATTTCTAAGCATCTAAAACCTAGATTAAACAATGATCTACACCTACTAGTTCGATTCCTAAGCCTTTAAAATGTAGATTAAACAATGATCTACGACCCCCATTCTATTTTCGATACTCTAAAACCTAGATTAAATAATGATCTGCTGCCACTCGTTCCATGTTTAAGCCTCTAAAACCTAGATAAAACAATGATATATGACCGTTAGTTTTATTTCTAAGCCTCTAAAACCTAGATTAAATGATGATCTGCAATTGCTAGTTTCATATTTAAGCCTCTAGAACGCAGATTAATCAATGATCTATGACCTCATGCGATTTTTAAACCTAGATTAAACAACGATCTACGACCGCTAGTTCAATTTCTAAGCCTCTAAAATGCAGATTAAATAATGATCTACGACCGCTAGTTCAATTTCTAAGCCTCTTAAACCTAGATTAAACAACGATCTACGACCGCTAGTTCCATTTCTTTGCCTCTAAAACGCAAATTAAACAACGATCTATGACCGCTAGTTCAATTTCTAAGCCTCTAAAAGGTAGATTAAACAACGATCTATGACCCCTGTTCGATTTTTGATACTCTAAAACCTAGATTAAATAATGATCTACGACTGCTAGTTCCATTTCTAAGCCTCTAAAACCTAGATTAAATGATGATCTGTGATTGCTAGTTTCATTTTTAAGCCTCTAAAACGCAGATTTAACAACGATCTACGACCACTAGTTCAATTTCTAAGCCTATAAAACGTAGATTAAACAACGATCTACGACCCCGTTCAATTTTTGATACACTAAAACCTAGATTAAATAACGATCTACGGCCACTTGTTCCATGATTAAGCCTCTCAAACCTAGATAAAACAATGATCTACGGCCGCTTGTTCCATTTCTAAGCCTCTAGAACGTAGATTAATCAACAATCTATGACCACTAGTTTGATTTCTAAGCATTTAAAACGTATATTAAACAATGATCTACGACCTGTCCGATTTTTGTTACTCTAAAACCTAGATTAAATAATGATCTACGGCCACTCGTTCCATGTTTAGGTCTCTAAAACCTAGATAAAACAATGATCTACGACTGCTAGTTCCATTTCTAAGCCTAGATTAAATGTTGATCTGTGATCGCTAGTTTCATTTTTAAGCCTCTAGAATGTAGATTAATCAATGATCTACAACCGCTAGTTTGATTTCTAAGCATCTAAAACGTAGGTTAAGCGATGATCTATGATGCCCATCTTATATTTAAAGCACTAAAACCTAGATTAATCAAAGATCTACGACTCCCGTCCGATTTTTAAAGTTCTAAAACCTAGATAAAACATTTGTTCCATTTTTAATACTCTAAAACCCAAATTAACAACGGTGTACAGCCGCTGGTTCCATTTTTAAGCCTAAAAAACCTAGATTAAACAACGATCTATGACTGCTAGTTCCATTTCTAAGCCTCTAAAACGTAGATCATAGTCGATCCTAGCCGATTTTCAGATTCTTTATCCTTAGAAAATGATCAGGAATGCCTTTTCAGGGCCGATTTCCCGATGCTCTAGCTTTAGCAAATGATCAGGAATGCCTTTTCACGGCCGATCATAAGTTTTTCAGCCTTAGAAAACTGTCAGGAATGCTTTGTAACTGCCGATATTCCGATTCCACAGCCTTAGGAAACTATTGTGAATGCTTTTTCACGGCCAATTTTCTGATTTTCTAGCCTTAGGAAACAATCGTGAATGCTTCTTCACGGCCTTAGAAAACAATCAGGAATGCCTTTTCGCTGCCGATTTACCAATTCTCTAGCCTTAGAAAACATTTAATGCAAAATGGATTTTTCTCCCAAGGAATTGCATTATATCATTAGTAGCTTAAAACAATACAGAAACATCCATGATCGTGGATTAAAGAAACAACAACCACGATCCACGATCATCGATTTTTCTCAAAAACCACGAACCACGATCGTGGATTTTTCTCAAAAACCTGGAATTTATGTTCATGATTCTGCCTTCATTGTTCTCAAGACAATGCCATTTAAAACTACGACAGAAAACCATGCTTGCATTTTCGTGGGTTTTTCCCACAATACTTTTGTTACAAAAACCACGACGAAATTCAAGAAGGCAGGTTTTCCTATAGACAGTCACATATACTCCTTTATCTAATGATGTTTTCCATTTTTCAATTACTGAGACCAGATCATGTTGAGCACTGTAACTTTTTCTTTATCCACAAATGTATGTGGAAGAATTGGGGCTTGGGTCCCCCCTCTCGTAATTTTTTAATTTTTTATCCATTTGATGTTAAACTTATCAAGATACTTATTCAACCTTTCTTCTATATGATTATAAATAAATAAATTTAAATTCTGCATTATTTTTTATGACATCAGCATTTTTCACAGACCTACAAATTTTTTGGTAATTTCTTGTAAAAACCTATATTCTATATTGTAAATACACACTTATAATAATATTTAATTATTAATTTTTGTCTTGTAGTACATACAAAAATCAATATAAAAAAGTTGTCAAAATAACATATACCGACATGTCAGAATGATGGCATTACATAGTTGCGGGCATCAATATAAAGATTTTTTCACCAAAATGATCCTAGATAATATTTAGGAAAAGTCGTAAAATGTCATGGTCAATGGATATACTTTTTTCGAGATATTCAACAATGTATACAGCCACAGCCCATTGTTCCCAGTCTGGGTAGGGATAGTGATTGAAAAATGGACTGTTGTTATTCTGTCATTAATTTTTAGAATGCTGGGGTGATTTTTAGATGGATTTTTCTACAGGATCTAGAAAATTTGCATATGTTAGTAAATTTGCATTTTCCTCAATACCTAAAGAATTAACAATATTATTTAGAGTTTCTGTTATCTATTGGTCTCCAGATATAATATAATGTCTTTGTCATCAACAATGATAGTGTTTTTCTGATATGTAGGGTTTTATACTTTTTCAGACATTTTTATTTTCTGCAACATTTTTGTTAAGTTAAAAATTAACCCTATTTGATGTGGGTGGGAGGGATCCCATATTTTCCATACAGCAAATGTTTCATAGCAAGTATGCTACAAAATAGTATGTATTAAGATATTAATTTGACGTACACCAACGTACTTATCAGACTTTAATTATTTTGCACCCTGCATGACAAACACTGTTAGAATGATAGAGCATGAACTATTTTTCTTGTTCTTCTAACACTGAAATAAAGCAACAGAATAAATTATGTTCATGGTACTATTTTGGATTTTTAAACAATCAGAAAAGTCATAGAAATCATTATTTCCTAATCGGCTGCTACATAGAAGAAAATAAAAATGAGTTTTAGAGCCAAATATTACCAATTCCGCGATAAATTTATCTAGTCTTCTATATAAAATTTTATCATTTCATCAAACTTTTTCTCATATTCACAGCACTGAAAAAGTCGACATTTTATAAAATTACCCTTATAAATTCTCTCGACAAGGGGCACTGTTTATTATTAAAAAGAAAAATATGCACGTGTGGCCCTGGAATGGTCTCATACTTATACAGATTGGGGTATGTTTATACAGAAAGAAATAATATGCACATTTATTCATAAATGAATTCGAAACATAAGTTTACCCTGTGATAGTTAACCCTTCAATGCACAGTGTCCCCTGAAATGGACAAATTAATTACAGATTTCTTTGTTATATTACTTCTTTCCAAGAGGTAAAATTTTGGAAATTAAATAGAAAATTGGGAGAAAAAAATTTATTAGATACTCTTATAAACCCCCTGATTCTTCATAAAATTACAATGATTTTCAATTAAAAATAGACAATTTCCAGGAGGTATACGTATGCATTAAAGGGTTAAGTGTATTTTCCACTTTCTGTGGGAAGGAAATCAAAAACTTTTTTTCCACCAATCACATTAATTCAATTTCCTTTCTGCAAAAAAGTTTCATGAATTTGAAGTGGAAAATATGCTTTGAGATATTAAATTACCTGTGAAGGAGAGGTGATATTTTCAGTAAACATTAAACTGGTACTATAATTATTTAGATATAAAAGCATACAGAAGGAGAATGTAATTAAGAACAACATTTTATAGCTTAAACCTACCAACTGCATATCTAGCACTAAAAGTGTTGTGAAGATAAATAAAAACTCCTTTCCCTTCATATCTAGTGCAAAATAAGTGCAGAGAACGTAATTTTAAACTTATTTCCCTTCATATCTAACGCTAAATAAGTGCAGTGAATGTAATTTCTAATAAGACATTCATATACACAAATGCGCAAGTCTTGAAGTGTTGCGAAGTAATAAACAAAATCTTTTCTGTTCTGGATCACTAGAAAATAATTAATAATTAATAATTACTGCATTGCGTATTAAGATTTCTTGGAGAAAACAAACAAGGACTGAAATTCTAACTAACCTCGCCCTAATAATCAAAGCAAAAGGATGAAATTTATTATTAGGTGCATGCACATCTTGATTATTTTAAATGAAACTAAATCATATGATATGATATGCAGAAAGTTCATTATTTTAATAATGGATAGAAATGCTCAAACTGTTTCTCAAGTCACTGAGTGTAACTAACCAATCTGTCCTACTCAATGTTAGGAGTTAGTTGGGAGGATTGTGGGCTATCTTTGGATCTGTGTACAGTCTGTGTTCCGGTTTGAATGGTGGTTGGTAAATTAACCACTGTGTGTGTGTAACTTTAGAAGCTTACAAAAGGTGCTCAATATATTTTTTACAATGACAAGAACAAACTTGTATAAAGATGAAACTTTCATTATAATTTGTCACTTATGTCGCTTTTCTCTTTCTTATTGTTATTTTTCGTAGACTGTTTTGTTAAATTTGTAAAATTTAGATATTTCCATGATAGCCTTTCTTAATGTTTTCATCATAAACAGGGTGCATGATTTGCCCTGATTTTTTTCTTTTATGAGGGCATGTTTTTCTAAGTTATCTAATAATTATTTTTCTTCAGATTCTTTGTAATTGTTACATTGGGTACTTTGCTTAACTGATGGCCTATTTTTTTTAACATAAATTATTATTGAAGGAAATAAGAGCATGAATATACACTAAAGTTAAAATTAGTCACAACAGATTTCAAGAAATTTACATAATATCATTTATATTTATGTAATAAAAAGTGTTAAGTTTGATAAAAATGTCACCTGGTGTTTACATATTAATTTACTCTTATTTATTAGGTAACAGTGATGCACTCAATGCATAGTGGATGTATGGATAGAGCATTAAGACACACAGAAAAAGCATTGTCACTAATAGAAAAATTAAAAGGTAATTGTTTTGTTGTGAGCAAACTAGTAACATGATAAAACAATTTGTGCAACAATGACAATATAAATTTTTATTATTATTTGTTTTTTGCTACATGTAAATTCATGAAATTGAAACAGTCAATAAGCAAGCACAGTTACTAGTTTTAGCTACACAACACACAGGTATTTAATTTAATGCAGTTTATTTATGTTAATTTTACTATTCTTAAAATCCACAACTTTTTTCTTTTCCCCAACTGTGATTTAACCATATGCTGGTATGTAATTAGGATTGACTTTGAATTATCCATTGGATATTCCATGTTAAACCTGGTAGCCTTTTAATATCAGGTTTAATTTGGAAGTTCCACAGTGCATAACAAGTTGATGTTATATTATCATACTACCGGAAGCTTATATACAATAACTTGAAGCAACTTTATTGGTTAGTATCAACAATTTGTCATCAAAGTATAAACAGTGTAATTCTATATCAACAACATGAACATGAACAATTTTTTATGGTTATTTAATCAACAAAAGCACTGTTGATCGAAAGGTTGTTTTATTCACCAGATATTGGTATCTACCAGATATATCTACTGATTAATATTTTTACATTTTTAAAGTACTGTTCAAGCAGAAAATGGAGAAGTTTTACTGACAATGCATTGACACTCTTCTGCTATTATGATGAGCATTGATTTCCTGATCCTTAACCCACAATATTTTCAATATAGACACATAAGTGATGTGAACATGAAATCAGTATATTAACCCACAATATTTCCAATATAGACACATAAGTGGTGTGAACATGAAATCAGTATATTAACCGACAATATTTCCATTATAGACACAGAAGTGATGTGAACATGAAATCAGTATGCATTAAGACTAAATATTCCATTACGTGTTTTCCCATTCTTGAATAACCCTGCTTTGTTTTTATATTTTGTTAGCCAGTGGTAGCGATAGCCAACTAACCATGATATTTAATCTATCACTTCTTGAGCATGCTGTTATGTGCAGAATTGTTCAAGGACAGGGATCACAAGCTGTACAAGAGGTACATACAAATTTGTTTTATTCACTATATGTTGTGTTGGTGTCAAATAATTCCGAGAAATTACCAGAACAATCTTGTTGTAATTATACACAAGTAAACCTTTTTATAAATTGTGGAAGAATTTTTGTGTAGATATAATTCATGCTTTTATTTATGTTCATATAATTTACTTTGGAATTGGATTTCTTTTGCAAACCCAGACTATATAATTATAACCAGATAAAGGTAAACAACTTACGTAATGGTAGAATAATGCACTGGGAATGTTGTGTTTATTGAGATTTTGCTGGATTCTTAAGAAATATATTCCACTATAGTAACTGGTTAATTCAAACAATGAAACATCTGAATGTTCAGAAAGCTAATTATCTTTAAATGATGACCTAAACAGTATAATAACTGGCCTTTCTTTTCTTTTCTAATCAAACATTTTGAAAATGAACAATACCTGACAATAATTATAACAACTACAGCTGTGCTTTTTAAATTACACAAGACCTGATTACAGTGCAACGAAATTGGAAAAGCATACAAGGTGTTGTCAAACTAACAAACTAATCTATGTATTGATATATTTCTCATTTTTATAAGTATATTATTTGAACATGTAGAATATCTGGAAACAATGTCCATTCCATTATTAATATTTAAACACCCAATTATAATTCATGAATATTATTTTACTGTTGTATTTCTAGTGTAATTGTTTCTAGCATAATCTAATTCTTTAGATAGGAAAGTGTTGTCAGATATGTGCACAAGATCCAAAATTGACAAATATGATGAAACCAGTAGTACATGCTCTTCTGGTAAGTTACAATGATTTTTGGAGTGTCTTTTTCCGATTTATTTATGTATTTGGATTTTGTATCTGTTTTCGTCACACCCTTCCTGTTTGTTTGTTTTCCTCACTCCATTCCTGTTTGTTTGTTTTCCTCACTCCATTCCTGTTTGTTTACAGGAGTGTATACATGCCATAAATTATTTACATTTTAAAGGAATTGTGCCATGAAAAAAATAGATTCCTAAAAACAAAGAATTCGGATTCATCACCTATAAAATTGATAAAGACCAATTATTTTCTTATTTCTTGTGATTTTCTGTTTTTAGCAGTAATGCTGCAAACTTTTAATTTTTGCAGACCATGCAAGAGCAGCTAATCAAATAAATTTTGTGACGTCATTGTTGACACAGTTCATAAAATTTTAAGAGACGCGTGAATGAGAAGTTTCAAACAAGCTCTTGAATTAAACTTTATTTAGCGGTAATTTTATAAATAAATCATGTACTGGTGATGACTTTAATGAAATGTGAAAGAACTCATGCACTCATGCATGTAACTTACTATCCGATACACCAATCATAATACAATAGTTTTTAGCTAGCTTGAAAATGTTTTAAATTTTAATAAAAAAATAAGATGCGCAATATATATTCCATCCATTATGTTTTACTAATTATAAACTTTCTTAAAAGAGGTTTCATGGACATGTGAGTAAACTGCTTGTGTGTTTACTCCATGAGATAAATGTGTTACATCAGCTGATTAATTTAAGATGATATGCCCAAGTCAAGCTCAGGAGTAGGAATATGCTGGTACAGAGTACGAATTAACGGCTCGCACTTCGCATTTTGCGATGCAAAACAAAAAAATTGCGAAGCAATTTTCTAGAAATCTGTTAAAAATGCGAAGTGTAACTTTACAAATTTTTAGAAATTTAGCACATTTCTAAACTTCTGTACATCAGGTCTTCCTATTTTCTCCTTTTATCAATACAGGGGTTGACAAATACAAAGGGAAATTGTTTGAAAATTACGTTTGTGGCACTTATTAAGTGCTAGTTATGAAAGGAAATGCATTGAAAATTACGTTTGCGGCACTTATTTAGCGCTAGTTACGAAAGGAAATGCGTTGAAAATTACGTTTGTGGTACTTATTTAGCGCTAGATACAAAAGGAAATGCGTTGAAAATTGCGTTCCTGGCACTTATTTAGCGCTAGTTACGAAAGGAAAGGCGTTGAAAATTACGTTCGCGGCACTTATTTAGCGCTAGATACAAAAGGAATTGCCTTTAAAATTGCATTCTTGGCACTTATTTAGCATTAGTTACGAAAGGAAATGCGTTGAAAATTACAGGTGAGGTTGATTACACAAGTGTAATTTCGCAACACTTGTGATGAAGAGTTATTAAAATATTTATTAAGAAATGAACATGCGCGTGCGACCTGTAATGACTTTAGAATTCTTATGTGTTTACAAATAATCAAAATCAAATGAAGTCTATTCATCATATTTAATCAAAAGTTTTGTTGAAAACCATCGTATGCCGGTATTTTATTACGGGCATGCATGAGGGAAGTTCCCCGGAGTAAATGCAATGGAAAAAAAACAACGTGGTTGATAAAACGTGAGCTGCTTTGATCAATCGATAAAATGAAAGTAAAAAAGTTATTACAACAGTAAAGAATTGTTGCATTAACATTACTTCAATAAAGAAAACTTCTAACAGGTCAGTTTTTTTTAAAAACCTCTCAGGTAGCTAAACATATAAAACTTGTTTATTTACAAGCTAGCTAGATACCTATCTAACGAAAAACAGCTCTGTGGATTTCATGATATTCTGAGCCATTTATAATGTAAAACCAGAAAACAACTAGCTTCACAGCTTCCCCTAAGAACCCCAGCTGATAAAGTCTTGCTTTTTTAGCTGCACATGAGAGGTTTGGAATACACATTGCGTGCCCTGGAAAACCAAAAATTGTGCGAAGCTGTTTAGAATCCTTAATTCGTACCCTGATAACCTTCACGGTAAAGTTTTATATTTACCATAAATCATATTTTCTTTACCGTAAAGATTTATATTTACTAATAAATATAATTACTTTACGGAAAAGAATAATCTTTACTAGTAAATATAATTTCTTTATGGTTAAGAATAATCTTTACTAGTAAATATAATTTCTTTACAGTAAAGAATAATCTTTATTAGTAAATATATTTTCTTTACGGTAAAGAATAATCTTTGTTAGTAAAGATAATTATTCACGGTAAATATTTTTCTTTACAGAAGCTAATTACACGGTACCATAACGATTTTTCCTTTACGAAAAAATGATTTGTGTGTGTGTGAATGTGAGTAACAGGTGACGAGTATAGTTACAAAGATTATCGTGAAAACTTTAGTAACAGTGTAGAAGAGTCAGCTGGAAAATTAAGCACTAAGAAACAGTAGAATACATTTTCTCCTTTCTCACAAAACTCGTGGTTCCGGGAAGTGTGTAAATATTTTCATGGTACATTTACGCCATAATGTTTATTCTACAACGTTGATTCATTTTAATCTCTAAAGTTCCAGCTGGCATTGTGATTAAATACCTGCCAGTT
>JANTOQ010262919.1:0-10098 GCA_027564595.1 Bythotiara depressa | reverse complement strand
ATATTATATTTTATTTAGATTCATATTTGCATCAGATATTGGTGCAGGGTCAATAGTCCGATTTCATGTGAATACACGCAATTTAACTACAATTGTAAAGAGTGGTCTGCTGCTACCAAATGGGCTTACAATGGATGAAAGAAGTCAACGTTTATTTTGGATTGATGCAGGCCTTGCCAGGTAAATATGATATGCTGAGTAAAACCTTCATAACACATTTCACTTTGATCTTCAAATCTGATAGGGGAATTGATCCTAATTTTTGTTTTGAAAGTTAATGGTGTGCCTTGGAACTTATCAACCAACTTTCATAGCTATTTATATTGGTTTTCCATGATATTCATTTGGAAATATTTGTTGACTTTGTAGGCCGTAGTACATTCAGTCATTTAAATATATGTCTTTCTAATATTTATCATGATATAATGCTACAGGGTCCCTACGACTCGGAAAACCTGGAAAACTCATGGAATTTTTTGAACTCAGTGAAAACCTGGAAAACTCAGGGGATTTTGAAGGATTTTGGCTGCACTCAGGGAAAACTCAGGGAAATTTGTGTGTTGTACCTGTTTTACAGTTTAGTAGGTTTTCTATGAGACCGGAATGTCTGTCTTAAGACTTTTTGCATCAATATAAGGTATTATAGTCTTCATAGTTATTGTGTTTAAGGTATTGTATTTTCCAGCCAGATTCATTTATGGGCCTGTCAACTCAGGGAAATTTGGTTCACTTCTCAGGAAAAGCTCAGGGAATTTTTATGTAAAAATGCTACTGGTTGGCATATTTCTGTGCAATAATTGTGTAAATATAAACAATGTCATAGTAATTGCTGTGTATGATTTTAGCAGGTGTCACTCCATTTCGTATCTGTTTTATGGTTCTATATGATGTATCATTTAATGAGGTTTATTAATATAGATGTTGCCTCTCTTGATCATGTTCGTCAATGCTGCTATCCCAATTCACAAGAAGTTTCTTATTTCTATTTAATTCAATTATTGCTGCACCTTAGTTAAATGAACAAAAAGGCTGAATTTGTTATGTGAACGTAGTGTAAAGCCACAATTCTTCAATTTCCTTATGAGATTGCATAGCCTCATTTCTCCAATTTTATAAATATGCAGTATAAATTAAAGATTCTTCAATTTCATTATGTCAACAGGCCCTATTCTAGAACTTGAAGGCTGTGTCCAGTGCACGAATGAAGGGAGTATTTAGTGACTCCTTTTTGGGAGAATTTTGTGTACATATTTAGAGGCTCTAGATCACCAGAAAACACTCTTCCAGCCATTCATAATTAAGTAATTATTTGTATTAATAATGAAGAAATTTACTCGGGCAGCTTGTGATTTCTACTACTATTTCTACTACAAATGTTAAATAATGTTGTTTCCTTTTAGACACAAATCAAAAGCATGGTTATCGAAGATATACACCAGCCATACCATACCATTTCATTTTTTACACTTAGTTTTCATGTGCACATGTTTAATATGTCACCTTGCCAGTAGATGACTTTTGTAAACAACTAACACTGAACAGGATTTTTCGATTTATTTTCAAATTTGTAAATACTTAATTGACACGATGAAAGCATTTTACCCTTAGGTATAAATATAAATGTCTGACGAGTGAAAAAAAAACCTGTCGGACATTGCCAACTGTTATATCAAGACTTGTCATATGACAAAAAAATCAATGGAAACCATGTTTTCTACCTCTTCAGAGAAACATCTCATTTTATATAAAAAAACATCCGCTCATGTATAATTATAGTTGAGCAAGTGAGTGATCTTTAGGGAATTAAGAATAGGATAAAACTGTTCTCCACCACACATTATTTTGTTACAAAATGTAATACTTATGAGCAGTCAAACGAGTAAATCTCCCAGGCCTTTCCAAGAATAAGTAATGGATCGCACATGCAAGTTGTTCTGCATGTGCGATGGCATGGGAATTTAAAAATGAATATACAGTATTGTTGACTAAACTGAGCTAGCTAACGTAACTTATATATGATTGTTTCATGTTTCTATGCTTTTTCTCGTGTTTATAAAAGGTATTATATATACTTGGTGTGTGAAATAGTACCACGAGTCCAGAATTCTTCAATCTCACTACAAAAAATCGTAATATAACACCACAATTCTTAATTTTTGTTATTTGAAATCATAATATAATGCCGTAAATCATCAAATTTGTTATGTGAATTCCTACTATAAGGCCGTATTTCTTCCATCTCAATACGAGTAATGGCAGTATAATGACGTAAATCAAGTTTACTATGTGGTATAGTAGTTTAAGGTCATCGACTGTACCACCAAACCCATAAACCTTTGATCTCGCTATATATGTAATCATATTTTAAATGCCATAATTCATTGAGTTTTGTTTATGTGAGATCGTAATATACTGTAACTGTAATAGACCTTTCCCGAATTTCATGAAAATTTGGATTTTAATTTTATAAAAATGGACTTCAGATTCAGATTCCTCGTACAAAATATGCCTGTGCTGATAGTTCCAATGTCATACACAAAACAGAATGATTATTTTCACTACACTATGGCAATGGTCAAAGCCTTCTTATTTTCAAACTTCCCATGTCCCATGGATGAATATTGTTTAAAATTATTTTAACCTTGTGAAAATAGGCTGTTTGCACGTGCAGTTGATAGTACATGTAAAACAATATGCATGTATGTGAGAATGCATCTCCAAAAAGGTCTGATCTCCCTAGTTAGGGTTGGTTATCTTTATTTAACCCTTGTGACAGAGAGCTGTATTACCAACAGGGTTCTCCCCAGAAATTGTAAGCTACGTTTCAGTATGCAACTCACTAGTGAGATGCCTTTTCAGCTGGCGGTTGTAGGCCAGTGGTCAGCACTTTACGTTAGTCAAAATCTATGACTTTTACAAGAAGCTGTGGTATTAGAAATCTTCCTTCGTAGTACATTCTTCATAGCACGTAAGAAATTTTCATTAATAGCATGTAAAATCACTGGAAAATCGTGTTTTAACATTAAATCTTCCTTTGTCTCATGAGAATCGCAGAAATACAGTAATGGTAAGAAATGTTCATTCATAGCTTGTAAATAACTAAAACCATATTTTAACATAAGAATGATTAGTTCCTATTATATAAAATCATGGTAGAACAGTTTTTTATAGTATGTGGCACATAAAATTATGTTAAAACAGTTTTTTAACATAAGAAATCTTCATTTATAGCATGTAAAATCACTGTAAAACCATGCTTTAATGCAATAAACCTTCCTTCCTGCCATGAAGAATTGCAGTAACTCACACGTTTAACATGTTTAAAAGATGTTTAACTTTTCGTTTAAAGAAAAAGATTTAGAAATAACTCAACAAGGAACATGAATAAATGGCTTTTGATATCACACCACATAAGATATGCTGTGACATACAGATCAAGGGATATTGAGATACAACGACTGAAGAAATACCCAATTTTTAGAAATTTTTTAGTAAACACATGGCCTAATATCTGTCAATCTGATGGTCTATCAAAGCTAATGTAGCATTTGATAAACAGCTTAACTTGTTAAAAAACCATGACATGTATTTGCAACTACTGTTCTGTAAGTTGTATATTCTGGTCTGTAAAATATACATCCAGTATATCCCTTTGTGATTTTTGCTTATTATTATGATTTAAAGGGGATATATTTAGGAATCTCATCAAAAGTAATTCATGCAAGCTACTTTCTATACAGCTCCAAACTTTTTGCTGAACCCCATGGAACATAGAAAACTGGTCTAAAATGACAAATGCCCAAATATAGGGAGGATATGGATGGGGTCTCGGTCTGTATTGATTCCAGATACTAAGACCTACTTTTGTGCCAAATTTCATGTTAGTATCACAAAGTGAACAATTATATCAGTTATTTCCCTCGCTATATTTGTCTATTCTTAATAAGTTTTTACACAAAGAAAATATCCCTTTAATTCTGCCTTTAATAAATAAAATATCCTATCTGGAGTTCCTCAGGGTTCCATTCTTGATCCATTGTTTTTCCCTGATGGGTTGCAAAGTGTTAAAATTTTGGCTGATGTGCTGATGACACCTTTCTGTTTGAGGTGACTTATGATGATACCATGAGTATTCTAATTTAGTATGCATAGAAAATTAATTATTTTTGGTGATATGTACGCTATTAGAGGCAAAAAAAGTGCAAATAAAAAACTTAGCATCTTAAATTAGAGGCAAAACAAAAAGAACATGCGTATTAAATTAGAAACAAAAAGGGATTTGAAACAAAAGAAATTTTTTATGAATTGTTTACTTTTTAAGCCTTTTTAGAAACTCATACAAACTTAACTTTTAAAAACACATGTCAATAACGAAATTATAAAGCAAATTAAACTTTTGTTTATTCGTCGAATAAGTCTTTGAACAAATCATCTTCGTCATCATCCTCTGCTGTGCTTATGTCTATCTTGCTCATTATTTCTTTTTTAATGGAATCGCTATTGATCTTGCGAGTAAAAATGGTTAAAACATAAAGAAAATTAGAAATGATAAGTTATGCACTGTAATGATATAACTTGTAGGTTTTTTTATTTACCTTCACTTCCAAATGCTTACTTAAAATTGATAGCCTCAATGTGTACTATATTTAGCAATTAGAGGGCGTACTAAATTAGTATAATTATGGTATTCAGTTATCTGCTATTTATTTATACAATGATCTTAGGTTGATATCTAACTGGGATTTTAAATGGAAAATGTATTTCAATCAGGATCCTTTCCAAGCTGCTGAAGTATTATTCTCAACTAAAAAATGTAATATTGATCGTTCAGTAATAACCATTAATAATAGCATTGTTTCTACTCATGAGACAGTATTTAGGTATAATATTAGATAAAAAGCTTAAATGTGATGTTCATTTAAGGGAAAGCCAACAAAGGGATCAGACTAAATGTCTTTGTAATATTTTATTACATCATACTCTACTCAATATATACAAACCATTTATAAGACCACATCTTGATTACGGAGATATAATCTATGACAATCCATCTAATGAATCTTTTTGCAGTAAAATTGAATCGATCCAATACAATGCTACTTTAGCAATTACAGGAACCATGTTTGGTACCAACCATGGAAAAATTTACCATGAGTTGGAACTTCAGATTTTAAAATATAGGAGATGGTATAGGAGATTATGCTTTCATTACAAAATCATAAATAATGAAACTCCAACATATATAAAAATCTACTACCCAAAACAAGAATACTATCTCATAACCACAGATCCTGTAGAGCCTTCAATTCCACAGTCACCTTAACAAATTGTTTTAAACCCACTTTCTTTCCATCGTGTGCAATTAATTGGGTACAACTAGATGTTAATATTCAAACCTTTCCTTCGGTTATATAATTTTAAAAAGCTTTATTCAAATTAATTTATTAGACCTAATGCAGCACCTGTTTACCTTGTAAGGGTGCATTTGAATCGCAAATCTCAAACAACTCATCTCCTGTGCAAAACAAATGAATTTGGGATGATCTTGATTGTTTGTCATCATTACTTTGAACACATTTTAAGAATTTAGGCTGTTTGCTTTTCTAAAAACGATGAGATTAACAGGGCATCATAATGGCTGATACTTCTTCCATATATGGAGACTAGACTCGCTTGTCTCTGATTTAATTACCAATGTTGAGCAGATTGTTTGGAACATTGAGTTTGCTTTAATTATGGATGGATTTAGATGACGCTGCAGAATGAAACAAATGGACAGATGGTTTTGAACCATCTAAATCATCCTGCCTCACAAGTAACAAGTGAAAGGAAGAGTTGCAAAGGTAACAAAAGAAGAAAGACAAAAGGACATAAATTTCATCATAATCTTCAAAATACTATAAACCCATTTTGCTTACATGGAACAAATGACATAGAAACAAATGAACATTTCTTAATGTACTGCGCTATCTTTTCTGCACACTGTTCTTTACCTTTTGACCTTGTACCCATGGTATATGCTTTCTCCCTTTTAAAAGCTCTTTGGTTGTTGTATTTAATCTATTTTATTGTAGTGATAATTATGATATCACTCTTAACCATTGTATTCATAAAGATAAAGCCTCTCAAGGGGAGAAAATTGGCACTACTGTGACAAAATAATTAATAAGTGAATAACAGCTGTAACATTAGGTGCCTTGCAGGAATGATTGCATATCCTACTATAATGTGTTATCATATCTTCCTGTGTATATTCTTGTTTTTAATTATTTATTTATTTTTATATTTTTATTTACTTCCCATTTGTTAATGTTGTAATTATTATGTTTGCATATATAGGAAAAAAGAAAAGATAATAATATGTTATTTTAGTTACTCCCAACAACAGGCCCATTTAACAAATAAAAATCTGCTAAAACTCACATGTTAGTCCTAGAAAAGCTCTGCAACTCTCCTTGGTTATTGTTGTAATCTTTGCCTTGGTGCACAATGCTCATGTAACAGTACATTAATGTTATGACCCGTTTCCTAGCATGATACCAATGAGGATAGAATTTGGACCTTCCCCTTGGCCTGAGAGTAAGATATCTGTGGAAGGTGTGGATGTCTAATTATGTTCTTGTGGTATATTTTCAATCAAGATTGATGGAAATGTCACAGCTGTGTGCTAGCATATAGCAACTTCAGACCCAAAACTGAGTTACCTTGGTGTAGTTTGGTAGATCATATGTCAATTTCATTCTCACTGCTTCTACTTTTTCTACTGCTTTTTTTTTCCCGCACACAAGGACTTCGTTATTATTGAGAACAATATCAACACTGATTTGAAGCACCTGTCAACATGGTTTACCGAAAATGAACTTCTACTAAACCTAAAACCTGGTAAAACAGAATTTCTCCTTTTTGGAACAACTCAACGTTTATCTAGAGTACCAAGAGAGTTAAATATCAACTACAATCACCAAAGGGTTTAAAATCAACGTTTTAATACTTTATTTTTCATCCAGTTTTTAACTTTTAACAGGACACACGTTGATAACAGCGTTATATGTAAATTTTTATTTGTATATATTGTTGAAGTGTTTTTATGTCCTGTATAAATATTCGTGAATAAATAAATAAATAAATAAATAAACCTCTTTCTGGCCTCAAAGTATCTTTTATTATACAAGTATGTTTTTTCTTTTAAAGTCTGAGTATGTATACTTTCTAAAACATGAAACAAATGATCAAATATGAGTTACTAAATCATGGAATGATCCAAAACTACCCAGATAGCTGCCAGGCTCTATGCAGTCATGATGCTGATTGGCACAAATTATTAGGAATTCATGCAAATCATGTGGACATTCAAATTATCCATAAAAACATTGTTTGAGAGTTAAATATTAAAAGGGGCCCTGAATTTACTGAAGTCAATCAACAAGAATAAAAACCAGATATTTAGGCAAAACAACTCACAAGTTCTGTTGCCATGTTTGTTAACTTCTCTAATTCATGCAAGAAGAGCAGCATTGTGGCTATGCTAGTTTTGGGGTCAATATATGAATTATTTAAAATACTTTAATCACTTTTTATGACTTCTTTTTACTATGCTTTGCTTTCTTTTAAATCTAAATTAAATTATTACATTAAAGAATGTAATATATATTATTGTCACTTTTTAATGTTTTGGTAGTTAATGTTATGTAAAGATGTTACAGAGATTGCCAAAAAATTATGCAGGAAATCTAGTCTAATCTCTATGTTACAAGTTAAAAATACATGAGATATGAAATATGTTTTAAAAGATGTTACTTTCTCCTGTTAAATCCAAATATAATATTTTGAAGAAAGTAAACAATCTTTTTAAACAACATGTTTTGGAAACATCTATTTCCATCAACAGGTTGATAAATTAATACAATCTTAAAATACTTATATAAGTTAAGTCATTTACTATAGCAACAATAAAACATATTACAATAGCAAATGTGATAAGTAAAGGTGATGAAATACAATACAAAGGTGTGGAATTCTTAGTAAATAAAAGATATAGTGGTTATAAATATGATAAAATATTAACAAATGAACAAATAAAACCAATAAAGAATGAACAAATAAATAAATAAATAAAACTAATAGTAATAATGCAAAGTTAGATGAAATAAAAACTAAAAATATAACTTAGCATATTTACCTAGATGGTAATTGACATGGAGAAACTATTTTTTTGTTTATTTATTTCTCCCATATTATATGCATACCTTCTTTAATTTTTAGTTGGTATTTCGAAGGTAAGTGATGTTGCACTTTTCCTTACACTGTGCAGAGGCTTGTAAATGTTTGTACATGTTTCTAGATGTTCTTTAACTTGTGTTGTAAAATGTCTGCCAATCTTACCTGTATAACAAGCATTACAGCTTGCACATGTAAATTTATATACAACATTAGATTTACGAACACTAGATATAGTCTTAATCTTAATTGAAGTGTCATTTTTTCAGTACTTGGCAATTCTGTTAACTTATATTGAGCAATTGAGGAATACTTACCAATATACGGCAGTTTGTAATACTGTGGAGTCGATGTAGATTTTTTACTTGATTTGTATTTTAAATAAGTTTTCTAAGTAGAACTCACATTTGGTATCAATAACAAATGGGGGAAATCAATTTTTTTGTAACGTTACTTTTATTTTGTCAGGGTTGATATGAAAGGATGACCATGAGTTAATTTTATAATCCCTGTCAATTAATGTTTTGACTAGGCTGATCTTATGACACAAGAGTAAAGCTGAAGTAATTTTTGAGCAGATCAGTATAGGTTTTTTTACAAAATGTTGTTGTACAAAATGGAAGTACTGTTTGAGGAGTCTATCAGTACCTCAAGGAATGGCAGAGTGTTATCTACTTCCTTTTCTAGAGTAAATTTTATGTTTGGATGTTGTTGATTTATAAACTGGAAAAAAAGATGAATATCATCCCCTTTCTCGAATAAACAGAAACTGTCATCCACATATTTGAAAAAGTATAATACTTTTGTGGACTCTGTACATTCCAACCAGCTTTTTTCATGAGAACCTAAAAAGGGTTTGCAAGAGTGAATGCTAGAGCCCATAGCTACACCATCAATCTGATCAAAGAGACAGTCATTGAATGAAAAATGTGTTTGTGTAGCTGCAAATTCAAAAACTCATCTCTTGTGAATTTGAGATCTGGTGAGTTGTCAAATATAAAATCTAGATCTAGATCAACTGTTTCATCAGGAGGGATGTTGGTAAACAAACTCACAATATCAAAAGAAACCATAAATTAACTAGAATGTCTTACCTTTGTTACTTCTTCAACAAATATGTCTTTTGCACAATACTCTGTTTGTAGCAGTGGTGTACGTGTGTCTGATAAGTATTTAGCCAGCTTGTAGTTGTACGTAACTGGGTGAAGCTATAGGACAGAAAGGAAGTAAATGAGTTTATGAAGTTTAGGCAAACTATACATACGAGAGGAATTTAGAAAGCATGAAAAGCTTTATATTAAACCCAAGAAAGCAGAATTAGATATAAATTTTTTGAAGAATTGTCAAACATTTAATTTTAAGTTTTTATGCTTTAAAATACCTTACTCAAACTTTGCTGATACACCAGCCATTAGAAAACTCCTATTCAGAAGTTCTATACACATGCATTATTAAAAATAACAGGTTTTTAAAAGAACTTGCTGAAACAAGGCACATAACACAATTTCTGGAATAGATTGGTTTATATTATCTCGGAGTATCAGTAAGAACGTCAAAAAACAGTGGTTGCAATGCATGACAAAAAGTTGGGGATAATATAACAAGAAATACAATAAATACTTCCCTTCACCAAGATGATGTCTTCACTAACATATCAACGCATAAAATATCTCCAATGGCAAGTGACCCACTAAAAATGGGTTATCATTTGGGATACCACGATTATTAAAAATTGACACATTTCCAACCTTTGAGATGAATAATCATTTCACAACAATTGCAATGTAGAAATCAAGATCATAGTGCAGGCCTGGAAATTTGGCGCAAACTATCGTTTCGTTTACGCATAGGTTACGCAAATCTTATTTCACGTAAACGAAG
>JANTOQ010262586.1:0-13282 GCA_027564595.1 Bythotiara depressa | reverse complement strand
GAAGTTGGTTGTTCCATTGTGAACGACAAATGCCCAATTCGCCGCAGAACTTCCAACCGAGACGGTTGGTTTATTTTCAACTAGGAAACACGAGGCCGTTGTACCTTTTCACCCTTTGAATATTGACAGGCAAAAAAGTGTTCGAACATGTATTTCTTCTTTTAACTAAAATATTAATTAATAATGTTAGTACAGTTGGATAGGCCATTTATTAAGCTTTTCAAAAAAATATACTTTTATTACCTGAAAATACATAGGAAAAATATTAAAGATTTTTATCAACTCTATGCTGAAGGTTATGTGTATCCTTAACTGGCGAAAGCAAGTAGTTCAAAGAAGTGGCTCATCAAATCGTTTACTTTGAATAATAAACTGGATAACGTTGGAGATTAGAATTTATATTTATAAGTATCACTACCATAAAGCGATTGAGGAGCTATTTGATGATAAATAACATTGACTGTCATGAAAGTTTTCTAAAAGAGGAAATGTTTACTTGCTTCAATATAATTTGTTCCACATAAAACAGATATGGTGTACCGTATATTGGAAATTATGGCAAAATTTATGCTCACGTAGGTGACTAAGACCAAGATAGAGTCTAGTTAGCAATTTAAGTCCACGAGAATGATGAACCCAGTACACAGGAGACGCAGTAGATCTGAAGAGAACACTGAAAATTTGTTGCGCGTACCAAGCTCTTCTAGTCGTTTGTTCTGGCAACAGAGCCGTGAGCGTAAAGTGCCGTAAATCAGAAAATCAGAAAATCAGAAAAATAAATAGCTACTATAACACGTAATTATAATACGGCTAATTTTCGCAATTGAAAGAAAATTCTTTAAAAAAAAAGTGAAAAGAGACGTTAAGTAGTAGCCGAGGCAACAGTGCTTTGATACAAATGCACAATTGAGATTAAAAAAATTCCGACAAGTTAAAACCTAGCTCCAAGAAATAGATACACTACTTACCTTACTATGTCAAACTTGCATAAATACGCCCCAACTTGTATGGGTAGTATCTCCGAGAAATATATCATAGTACCACAGTTAAAGTGTTTGATTTATCACACTCTCCTCCTTGAATGTGACATTTTCAATACAGGATTTCTCATTTGCGTTTCCAATCTGATAGAAAATAAAGCCTCTTATTACAACAGTATTTAGAGAATCTTTTTAGGATAAATCCTCTTTGTGAGAACCGTAACTTACTGTGATGGAGCTATTGTTGGAATAAATTTGCATGAATCACTACTGCCAAATTTGTTGTTGCCCATCAATGACGGAGAGCGAGTATTTTTTGCGCATGCTTATTTATTTTAAGTTTCATCGTGAGAGTATTCTTCATGTTGATTTATTTGATAAAATAAATCACAGCAGCTGTGTTAACATTTATGCAGCTGTGTTAACATTAACGTGGAAAATATATATGGATATTTATTGCTTGTTATTACTGATACACGAAAAAACCGTTGAAATATTCACAACAATATATGAAATTGATCTCCGCGAGAAATAGGTCAAAAAATCTATAGGTCTGAGTAATACACAAGCATATTGATGCTATAAAATATTTGATCATTTATCAGTTGTTCCTTATGAAGTTCTCATGATTCATATAGAACTAATTTCCTTCAACGTATACATGTGTAATATTGATGAAGATCGAGTGGGCTCCTCTCCTGCTTAGCTCAAAAAACGAGAGTTCTTGTAAATATGTATTGGTAAGCCCTATTATTGCACACACCAATGTCTCTTGCATGAAAAACCTCTAGTAGTGCACGCAACAATGTCTCTTCATGAAATATCTCTAGAACTGCATACACTAATGTCTCTTCGCGAAAAATCTCTAGTATTGCACACACCAATGTCTCTTGCATGAAAAACCTCTAGTTAGTGCATACAACAATTTCTCTTCATGAAATATCTCTAGTACTGCATACACCAATGACTCTTCATGAAAAACCTCTATTATTGCACACAGCAATGTATCTTCATGAAAAACCTCTAGAACTGCATACACCATTAGACTCTCATAAAGCTACTTACTACTTTTAAAATATACCACCAAAATTATTAAAACAAAACTCTGATATTTGCAGCCCGACATTACATAAACTAGTAAATAAAACTTTTAATAACAATATTTTTCCAGATGAATTAAAATTAGCGGATATAACAGCTAATTTTAAGAAAGACGATGAAACAAATGTAAAAAATTATAGACCTGTTTGCGTTTTACCAACAGTCTCAAAAACATTTGAAAGGCTAATGCAAACGCAAGTTTCTAAACATATCGAGGATCACCTTTCTCCTTTTTTGTGTGGTTTTAGAAAAGGGTTTAACACTGAACATGCGCTTATTGCGTTAATTGAAAAACGGAAAGAAACTTTAGATAAAAAAAAGGATATACGGGAGCAATTATAATGGACCTATCAAAAGCCTTTGATACATTAAATCAAGAATTACTTATAGCTAAACTAAACGCTTATGGTTTTAGTAAAAATGCCCTTACCTTAATAGGAAGTTATTTTTAAAATAGATGGCGAAGGACCAAAATGATCACCTCATTTAGCTCTTGGACAGAACACCTGCTTGGAGTACCTCAAGGTTCAGTATTAGGTCCTTTATTATTTAACATTTACATAAATGATTTATTTTGGATAAATGAACAAACAAACGTTTGCAATTTTGCAGATGATACAACATTTCATACAAGTGATCAAGATCTTAATACTGTCATACAAAGATTAGAACATGATTCTCTTTTAGCGATAGAATGGTTTGAATCAAATTATATGAAATTAAATAAGGATAAATGTCATTTTTTGATATCTGGTCACAAATTCGAGAGCGTGTGGGCTAGGATAGGTGAAACTAAGATATGGGAGAGTCAACAAGAAAAGCTACTCGGAATAACAATTGATAACAATTTCAATTTCAGTTATCATATATCTAATATTTGTAAGCAAGCAGGTAGAAAACTTACCTCCCTAGGAAGAGTAAGCAGGTTTCTTTCTTGTGAACAACGTCGACTTCTAATGAAATCTTTTATTGAGTCACAATTTGCTTATTGTCCCTTAGTATGGATGTTTCATGACAGAAATGTAAATAATAAAATCAATAAAATACATGAGAGATCTCTAAGGATGTTATATAAAGATGACTGCTCTACATTAAATGAACTCTTAATTAAAGATGGCTGTGTATATCTATACATAATTGAAATATTCAAACTCTTGCTACGTAAATATATAAATCAAAGCACAATCTTTCTCCAGAACTATTTAAAACAATTTTTAACGAACAACGTTACAAAGGACCAACACTTCGATCACATTCAGAGTTTATCTTACCACCAGTTAATACAGTTCACTACGGTAATGATTCATTACGTTATTTTGGTACAAAGATTTGGAACATGGTTGAAAAATATGAAAAATATTAGCTCCGTAAGAACAGTTTAAAACTAAACTAAAAATGTGGACTCCAAATGACTGCCCTTGCAGACTTTGTAAAACGTATATATTTAGAATGGGTTATGTAAATATATCTTAATTTTTATTATTGAATGTTTTATAGCTTATATAATAAATGTTTTTAATGTTTTTTACTATTTTTTTTATTTAATTTTTTAGTCTGAGTAAACAGTTTGTATAGATAGGTATATTTATTTGATTTTAAATTTTACTAGTCTATATATGATTTGAAACAATATTTGAAGAAGAAATTGTAAAAACCGACTTTAAATAAAGTATTAATAATAATAAACCAATGTCTCTTCATGAAAAACCTCTAGTAATGCACACAGCAATGTCTCTTCATGAAAAAACTGTTTTCTTGCTTCACTGACCAGTGCGATTCAAGACATCAAAACAATCCCTGCTCATGCTCTATCCGCATTCTACATCTGAAACCTTCCTGCCAAAAGTATGCTCTTAGCTACCGCTGTGAACATCTCAAGTGATTAGCTTAGCGATGTTCATTCGTAGTATAATCTTGCGAAGAGATCGCACTGTGACAGGATGATATTTGAACTCGTAAACATCATGATTGTTAGTTCGAATCGTTACCACTGTGCGACAGTTCCGCTGGACCTGGAACGAGTGTTGGATGAGTATAAATTTGTAGTTAATTAGGGGAAACCCAGTCCTTGGATTCATTGAAAGCGCGCGAAATGTGATAATAGAGAGGTTATGCAAACACAATTCTGCAACGACGACGTAAAAGATTCCAACATTGTCGTGGTAGAAATTCGACTACCAAAATTTTTGCTACGCAAAAACGAAACATTCAAAGTGACAAATTTCTATCACCCTGATTACCTACGTATGAAGGTTTTACTTTAATGGTTCATAAATCCTGACTGACTACAGTGCATTCGGCGTATATCTGAGAAGACGAGAAATCCACGTTGAAGATTTTCTACTACGAAGCAGGGCAACATACAGGTTATAAATATCCTACACAGCCGAGCATTCCAGAGCTCCTGTTATTACGTCGTCGTCGTAGAATCTCAGTGGCTTAACCTCTCTACTGGCAGATGTAAAACTGGAGTTGAACTAATTCCTGTGCATCTTTCCCCCCGATTCTGGCACAATTAGGTTGACAATGTAGATCTGGTCACACTCACTTGGAAATATGTTTTTTTAATACTAGGTGTATCAGGAAGTTTTCAAACGCATGCTTTCGCTCATGGAAACAATAGCTGTTTTCTTTCAACATGTAACATAATTATTGACAAAATAAATGTTTACGAAAAACCAAGGAGCTAATCCCAGGATAGATATTTTATTATTACAAAATTAATTGTATATATATATATATATAAAAGGAAAGATAGAAAAACTTTTGAATTGTTTAATTTTTTATTTCTTCTGCGATTTCGATGTCTTGTAAATTGATTTATTCAATTCTTTGTAATCGGGATCCTCTCAAGCATAACAACATCGATCACATTAATGAAAAATTTATTTTTCTCCTCATCCTGTATTATTGATGTTTCGTTTTATTTATCGAGATTAGCTCGGCTAGATGTGAAAAACGATTTACATGCCTCCATTTACAGAAACAACTAATGTATTAAATATTCTGTTTTCAATGTTGATTATTCTTTCGTTGTATTGTCCCTTCTTCTCCAATTCGTATTTTTGAGGAGCATTGCTTCAAAGACTGGTTTCTATACCTCAAGGAGTTATGATCAAATACCTTTATGTCTAAAGATACCTTTTGGCAAAAGAATTTCAAGAGTGTTTGGTGAATGGTGTGTGTGGAGGTATTTTGCTAGTTTTTAAATTTCCATATGTTATGTTGTTGGTCTTAACCTTTAGATTAAAAGTTCAACGAACACTGCCCACGTGCTATTAATTGCTATTGCCTATGTTTCAAATTTGCCACTGATTTGCTTATGAAGAAAAAAACGCCTTGCTCAATGGCAACACAATAAACACTGAAACAAAACATTGTATCAAATGAGCTTCCAGTTCGGTTACTAATCATGAAATTTACTTGCCAAGTAGTGCAGTTTATCATCAAGGCAATAAGGAATTTGGTGAGACAAAAGGAATTCAGTTATCTTGTATATCTTTATTTGATATAACTTTTTCCACGTTCAAACAAGTGAATCTGTGATGATCTAAAATATATTATAGAATTTATAGATATTATAAATCAACTAAATTGTCTATTTATCTAGTACAGAACTTCCTCGCCAATTGTAGAAATTGAGAAAATGTATATACGTACTTCAAAGAAAACTTGCTTCGTTTTCTCCATATTGGGAGCGAGCAAGTTTATATCTGAGCTTGTTTGCAATTTAAAATTGAGTTGAGATCACACTGGGCTTATAGTATTCTGTAATATCAAGACCAAGTGCTGACACTGATTTTTCACAATGTATTCAATCCTTCAGATCAAAGATTTTGTTTTGGCCTTTTGTGTTTGTGTTGTATGTAATCGCACTTTATACAAAAGGTCTGTGAAAATATTGAAAAAAGATTCTTATAATGATTTTGTGCAGCTGATAATATTAACTGAAATTTGTAGCTTTGACAGACAGTTTTATATTTGTCTTACTTTTTCAACAAAATGTTTGAAACACCAGGGTCCCGCCAAGCTGTGTATGAATAAGGATCTATTTCTGGTTCAACCACCAGACTGTCTTTCTAGCCTTAAAGTGGTATTAGGAGAAACAATTATGGATTATTGAAAAGGTGAAAATATAAAAAAAGTGATAAAAAACTTAATTATGTGCATAATTAATTAGGCACAATACATCCCAAAAATGGATTTTTCGGCCAATATATCTGAAGAACAACAACAAAATATTATTATGTAACATGTATCACATAACGTTGAGACAAGAGGTACTTTTCAGCTATTTTTTAGACCTAAGATCTCCTGCTTTAAAGGTATTTTACATTACTTTATATAAAATAGGCATGGTATCTGAAAAGTACGATAATTGAAGTACTACAAACAGTTATTACCGCAAAATGGAAAATTATTTTTTACCCTAGTACCTACCACCTTAATTCATTAGAAGCAGCTCTTGTATCTAACTAAACGATTATTATTTTTAAAAGTTTGCATCATGTCTAAATGCCAGTTTATTGAATTATTACCAAACTTTTGTATTCGCTGCTGACTACATATTTTTTTACAAAGTTTGTACTGCAACAACTTAACATTGCTTTAAAAACCGTACTGGCAACATCACTGCAGGCATGTTTGAAAATTATAAAGAAGCTGCAAAATCATTTATTGCAGAAGATCAGGGTTATGTCTTCATGAATCATATTAAGAGCTCACAAGCATTTTAGAAACGTTTCAATTAAACGTCCTGATGATGGTTAGACAATTAACATGACCTACATTTTTCTTTCCTGTGCAGATCTTTACTGGGAGGCACTAATACTATTTATATCTTATTTGAATAGCCTAAATATCACAAAAGAAATTATTGTAAAAATGACGTATCACAAGCGTTATGATGTTTTGAATAGCAACCCAATAGAAATAGCCACTTTCAGTATAAAGTTGAAATACAATTTACAGAAATTATAATGATTCCTGAAGGTCCCCTTGGCAATTCTATATATTATGTTGTCCCAGTCGAGTTGCAATTCAGATGTTCCCAGCAAATACATTTATATGGATTTTAATTCCTCCAAAACTCTCAGAGAATAATATTGAAAAATTTGTGGAATTTGTTGATTCAGTGACAATGAAGGTTGTAATAAAAATTCATAATCATAATCAAGATAACAAGTCCACCAACATTCTAAATCTTGTCACAAACATATAAACATATATTACCTATGGTCCTAGCGAATAGGTCATCACTGTGGCGTGAATGGGAGTCGAACCTGCAACCCTTCGATTGTCAGTTCAACTCGCTCACCACTGTGCACAGCTCCACTCTATCTTTACAGAGTAAGTCAAATATATTAGCAATGCACATCAACTACTTGTCTAAGGTGAACACATATACTAAACATATCTAAATCCAAACAAATTTGTGTATGTTGACGGTATTATAATAAAGGAAATACTATTCCAACCTGGAATAAGTGAGAGTGAATATTATGGTGCTATTTCATGCTTTGTAAATAGTTACAATCCAACAAGTATGAAGGCTTTGCAAGCTAACATGGTTTTACAACCTGTGCACAACTACTATAAAGTAGTTTCATATATGTGTGCTACTTTTCTAAATCATAAAGTCAATCTTCTGAAGCATTGAACTTTGCAGCAGAATAAGTTCGTACCGTTAAGTTAGGCAATAAAGAAGCTATGTATAAGATCGCAAAAGCATTTGTAATTCTAGAAAGCTGTCAGTTCAAGAAACAGTCTATCTTTCCCCTGAGCTATGGTTGCGTAAACATTTTCCTCAAGTTTTATTTGTTAATTTTAATTTTCCATCAGATGGCATTTGAATTTACAATATAGAATCTGAAATCCAGCAACTAGATGCAGAAAGCACATATGTTTTCAACTCTAGTCTAGTAGATAGGTACATGGATCGACCTACAAAGCAATTTAAAAATGATAAATAATGCAGCTGCTGAGAATGTTTGCTTTGCGTTGTTTTCTTGCATTTTATTGTATTGTTTACAAGAACAGTGTTAATGATTCACAACCAGAAGTACTTACTGGCATGTTCACTGAACGAAATCATTCTTTAGAATTTGAACTGCCAAAAACTCTCAAAAACTCCTTTATTGTCAGATTTAGAAACAATGGTGCGTCGGAAAGTACGGCAGGTTGAGTTCCTAATGAAAAGTTACACCCTGAAAATTACGCTTACCATCTACTGTTTATGTACTTCCCGTTTGGTAATGAGAACAACTTACTTATGAATGACAGCTATTGCTAGAAAAATAGCCATTCCACATGTCCTTGAAGTTGTTACTGAATATAGACATATTTTAGCATGTACTATCCTATCTTGAATCCATAGTAATGACTGTCCTATATTGTATCCATGATGACGACTTATGAATGATTTAATCTCTTAACAAATCACAATGCATAGTATTTGATGAAATATATTCGTCACCTTGCTGGCATTAAGCTTCAACAAGAACCACTAGGCTATTTACTACACTATTATCCTGATTTCTTGTGCTTTGTAAATTGCACAACGTAGGATCTGATTACCACAGGATGACTACCAAGGTTGTACACGCCATTGCAGCTAATTATAGAGTGGGAATACCAAACTTGGATTAAAGACGAGTGTTTCCTAAAGCAGCATATACCAACCACGGGAGATGGATGAGTTGTTCATGTTGTTTGTTTGTGTGCTGAGTCACCTTTAGTTGGATCGTATACTCTCAGGATGTCTCTTCCACCAATTTCAAGTCTTCACTGTTTAATCAGTGTAAATTTAAACGATGGTTCACTAACATTAATTCATGGAATCAAACTCAAATAGCCTTTCACGAAAATTTAAAAAATCGAATTAATCACCATCCATAGATATTGACTGTATGTATATACTGATACTTAGTGGTGGGTGTAGAAAAAAACATTATTAGCTGAGGGGAAGGGGTTCTCAAACGGAAGATTATTTACGAGTGTATTTAAAATTATTATTGAAATATATTTTTGTAAATATAAACAATTTTTCTTGTTAATCTTATACCATATTCCTATAGCTATCTACACTTCATGTTTTTACTTCTATTTACATATAAAACGCTGGATCCATGTTACACACGGTGTAATCACCAGGTCACTTTTTCGTTCTTCTGCTATGAGTTTCTCTAGGGTCGTCCGTTTTCTGCGTTAAAGCAGAAAACTTCGTATGGCGTCAGAAACAAGAATTTAGACGAAAGTCCATAGACCATAGACTGCACATGAGTGAGTTGTGGGCATAACGCCTATGCTAGTCAAGATTACGATATACGAATAATACAAGAAAACAAGAAAAAAATTATTCCCAACTTTTAGCACATAAGCTCAGACAACACCAATCGTGCATAAAAGGCTACCATTTTGAATAATTGTTCAGTTTCTCCAACATTAAAACCGACAGCAGATTTGAATTCCTCATCGAAAAGTAAGCCAGCATGCAAAGTATCAAAAAGCATATCTGCATTGGAAGTAATTTTATAGCGTTTTCAATGAGGAATTCAAGTTTGATTATTATTATTATTTATTTTAAACAAACCTTACACCATCACATAATAGATATAATACGGTTTTGTAGTAAATAAATAAATAACATGAAAAGTAGTAGCTGAGAATAAATAAATAAATATACACTGAAAATTTTTCTGATTTGGACAACCCTTCTTCGTGGAGCAAGGGGGCACGGTAGGAAAAAGTAGGCATCAATTAATTATTAGTAGGCGTATAGTAATAAAGTAATATCATGTTAATAGAAATTAGCTAATCAGTGCCAAAAGGAGATAAAAAATATGAAAGACAAATACTGTGAAAACTGACAAAAATCGTCTGCGAAGAAAAGCGTCAGGTGAACAATTTCAAATATGAAACAGGGTTGATCTTAACATGATAAACAATAAGATAAACAATAAGACCATAAAACTAAAGGGCGGTGATTACTCATGTAGAGAGCAAACAGTACAAAGGATTGATGAAATAAAACCTTCTTTGTAATACTTATAATACAACCTTAAATAAAACGTAGTAACTGAAAATACTTAAGACTGAGATGTATCAGAACTGATGCTCTTACGCCTTATATAACATGAGCTAATAATGCAAATCAAAGCATCTAAGGGATCATCCATAAAGTACGTATGTATTTTTTTCAGAACTAACAAACCATCGAATGTCAACGGTCACGGTTTCCTTTTCCACTGAATTGTTCAAATTATTAAAACTTCACCAGGTTAATTAAGTTGGTCGCCGTAGTAGACAATGGGTGAAAAAAAAACATGGTAACGAAACAATGTCAGTCAAATTCAATTTACAAGGCACGCGTTGACGTTAGAAAGTGTGGCAGAAAATCAGTCAGATGTAAACTTATATGTTATAAACCGGAATTAGTATAAGGTATGTGTTAACCTGAGACATTTTGATATAGTATTGGTATTGGTAGTATTAGTATAGAAGGTTACGCTTTTACTATAAAATTATAAACAATGAAACTCCAGTATATTTAAAACATTTTTTACCTCAAACGAGAAATGAAATTCATAACCTCCGTTTTTCCAGATCTTCAAATTCTATAACTACTAGAACAAATCGTTTCAAAGCCTCTTTTTTCCCATCCTGTGCCATTAGCTGGGAATAACTTGATCCAACTATTAAAAATTCTCTTTCATTTACAGTTTTCAAAAAATCTTTACTTAAATTTATAAGACTTTCTGCAGCACCTGTTTTTCAAATTCATCATCCCACGGGTCTTAAGTTGTTAACTAGACTTCGTCTAGGTCTTAGTCATCTTAGAGAACATAAATTTCGACACAATTTTTATGATATTATAAACCCAATTTGTTGTTGTGAGACAAACTCTATAGAAACAACTAAACATTTCCTTTTGCATTGTTCTAATTTTTCTGCTCAACGTATTATATACTCTTTGACAACCTTCGTATTAATGATATACCAATTTTTCCTGTAGACTGCTCTTCAACTGAACAGATTTTTCTGTATAGCAGTAATAGATATAATAATACCTTTAATCATATTGAAATGTCTAATGTAATCAAATATATCATGGATACAAAAAGATTTGAAGGGCCTTTGATATAAAACACACACTAAACTATAGTACCTATCTCCTATTTATTTTTTCTTCAAACAATGCTCCCTAGCGATATCACGTTTGTGCTTTGTGGGGAACATTGCTTACTCTTTTGTATTGTGATGTCCTGTCCTCTTTGTTTATTGTCCATGTTTTTTTGTTTTTTTTTGTTTTTTTTGTTTATTTTAAAGTGAGTTATTGTTGTAATTTTTTAGTTTATTGAAAAAAAAAGAAGTTTTTTTGAAGTTGAAACTGATAGGTGGAAGGTACAAAAAAGCGGTTTCTTTTTTCAAAAAGCGTATGTACGCAAGGAATTTAGCATTCCCCTCCCCCTGTATGCTTTTGTAATAAACTCAGATGTGCTGTGATGTCACTGGGCTGTGAAGGCCAATATAATTTTAATACAGAGCATGTGTCTTTTAAAATCGATCTTTCTCGCTGGTATCGCTTACAATAAAATAAATAATGTTGAGTATTTTCGATATCTGCTTGGCGTGGAATTGGATAGACCATGTGTCTGAAGATAAATGTTCAGTTTATTATGTCCAGTAATGATTTGGGTGAGCTCATGACAGGAAATAAATTTATAAGTAATTTTACTAATATCCGGTACGAACAATTTTACTGTAGTTGCATTGGATGTGTTTTCCCAACGAAAACTCCAATGATGTTTTGATATTCGATCAATTTAACGATATGTTCTGGATGAATATCTTGCAGAATTATCTGCTTTTTCGTTTCCCTCTACGTTACTGTGGCCAGGGCACCACTGAAGAGAGATGTGTTTACCATTGACGAATAACGTTTGAAATAATTTTCGTATTGCTAATATCAATTGGAATTGGAATTTCAAGAAGCTTTGTAGAGTTTGGAGACAGCTTTTTGAATCTGAAAATGTGATGATATGACCTGACATATCATTTACTAAAATGTACAGTAGCGTCATGTATATTGCAAGTGCTTCTGCTTGAAATATTGAATTATTTTTACGTAGTTTTGCCACAAGGGCCATTATTTGATTTTGATTTTGTTTAATATTTGAAGGATATTTTACTGTAGCAGAACCAGTTCCGTCTTTGCTTTTAGATTCATCAATAAAATTCGGGTGATAGTTCAAATGATCAATTATCGCATGTCGTCTTTCAAATGATCAATTATCGCATGTCGTCTTTCAAATGATCAATTATCGCATGTCGTCTTTCAAATGATCAATTATCGCATGTCGTCTTTCAGAGATGATAATATTTAGATTAACGACGGATGTAGGATTCGCAAGAAGTTTTGTAGGAATTGGAGTTTCATAATCATCGATGTTAAGTCAAAGGATAATTGATGTGTCACGGTTGCACTATTACACTGGTTTTATATTTTATAGTATGCAGGATGTTTTGCTGCATAGATGAGGACTCTTTGATGTAATTTGGTCATGATTGATTTCACTCCTGAAAGAGTTACAGCGACTTCGTAAAAAATTGTTTTGGATGCGCGAATAGAATCGATGGCGCTAAATCTTTTAGCAGATCCTAATTCAGCTTGACACCATAAAGTTCTTACTGCGATATTCCATACAGGGCATGCATAAAAAAGGATTGGTTACATATAAGAAGTCTAAACACTTTTAAGAATATTACGATTTAGTCCCCAGGATAATGTGCAAAACTTTGCATTGTAGTGAAATGTGATGGTGGAAATTAAGTTTAGAGTCAAGATGAACGCCAAGACATTTCACAAAATTAGCCAATTTGATTGGTTTGTTTTTCACTTCAATACGTAAATATGAAACTATAAGTTTTCAATATGATGCATTCTGTTTTATCGGAATTGAACTTCAATTTCTTTCCGGTCACCATTTATGTATTATACGCAGGGCGTTGTCTGATGATATTTCTAGATTCGGGGCGTTTTGGAAATAAAGTATAAATCAGAATCCTTCGCAAAGGTTTGCATGTCATCAGAGATACAAAGGTTGAGTTCGTCATTGAAATAGTAAAAAACATATATTTTAAAAATTTGCACGGAGGCATTCCCGGCACGCTTACAATAAAAACCTATAAAATCATTTATT
>JANTOQ010262475.1:0-13283 GCA_027564595.1 Bythotiara depressa | reverse complement strand
AAAAAAATCATCTAAATCCTCTGAGGAATCACTTTCAATAATATTTTCATTTGAACTTGAAGAATAGTCCATGCTTTCCGTATTGAACTTACAGAATGGTCTATGCTTTACTAACATTTATTATTATTCTGAATGTGTAGGCATCTGTGACGTCACATCTCGAACAATTATTAAGAAATTGTAGAATCTTTAAAGCACAATAAAAAGCCAACTAAGAGTTTTTTCAAGCTTGTTTTTATTTTCATGGTACTATAACAAAGATTAGTATCGGTTTTAATAAAATTTCCAGAAAAAAATTCCCAAACGTTAATTCCCCTTTAAAGACTCCTTTTACAGTAATCTCATTTCATAGATGTCTGGTTGAGCAATGGCAGTTTTGAATTTATCTTTAGTAACTTGGGAGCAGTGAAATTAGGTATTCTATGTACTACGCAAGACAAATGAGTGCAGACATTGTTTTAAGATCAAGTTGACTTTATCTTTTATACTTTTTATTAATTTACAAATCTCTCAAACCAGTTAATCCATTTGATTAAAACTCATATCTGACTTTTTTTTTGAGATATAAACTGCCAGTGATTACACAGACATTATGATTATAACAGAATGCATTCCGATTATAACATACCTTATTCCTTTCAAATTTTGCCTCCCAACAATTTTAGCTCCCTTTAATCCCCTCCCCCCCCTATAATAATTAGCCCCTTTAATTTCAGCTTTTATATACAAGGATTTTGTACTGAACTACAATGTGAAAAAAAACATACCCCAGCAGCCTGTAAAGTAGCCAGATCATGGAATAATGATTCCCATTGTTGTGGCCATGATCGTTTGATAATCTCAACTATTACTTTTACAACAGCTTCCTTCAAAAATGATGGTTCTTCAAACACAGCCTAAAACAAAAACAAATAATTATTTTGATTGTATTTTTCCCAACTTTAATGTTGTTGCTAGTAAATATTACTATATATGCATATATATGCATATATAATGAAGTTTTGAAATGAACCGAACTTCTCCCTAAAAGAATTCTATAGTAAAAAGTGAAATCTGTGATAAGAACATTCCAGCGAACGCATGTCACCTGGTATTAATACATTAAACTTTTATGGTCATTTAGTTTTCAAAAGCTAGTCATTCTGTTTATCCAAACTTGTTTTGTTCCTTCATGCTTCAAGAGTATTTACAAATAAGTTTAAAGTTTTTTGCACTTCTTTCAGTTTTAGATTCCATGCCTTGCAACAATACTGTGAATTTACTTCACACATGAGGAAATTTTAAATCAGGCCATTCTAATTTCCCAATAATTCTTCATACATTATATTCAGCCATTGAAATTCAGTAAAATTTATAAAAGCGAAAAATTGTAGCCGAGATCGGCCATTTACGTACTATGCAAAATGCCTCGTTATGACGGCAATTTCAAGTTGCATTGTTTAACATTTTGCACATGAAATTTGTTACTTCTCTGGCATAATTTCAACAGTTTTGAATTGTTTACATTGGCAGAAAAGTGGGGAACATTTAAACTTGTGAACCCCAAACACAAGAACTGAGTGTCTGAGCATAGCTCAACTCTCAGTCTTAACTTCCTTTTCTGCCACAGCCAAAATAAAAGACTATGAAAGAATATCTTTATCATAATTGTCCAGTATATAAGTCGATTTTCTGTATAAAACTCAATTCCTCCTTTAGCTATTATATCCTCTGTATAAGTAGGGCCCTTTCAGGTCTTCCTACTTTCTTTTTTTATCAGATACAGGGGTTGACAAATACAAAGGGAAATGATTTGAAAATTACCTTCACAACACTTTTTTAGTTTTGTTATTCTGTAATTATAAAAAGAATTAAATGTTTACCAAAAGTATGAGTATAAACATCAGACATAAACTATCCTTAACAGGTAATTTAATTTCTTATATCATAAAGCTATTACAAAGTGATTTTCTTTTGAAGTTTCGTATTCATTTACAGATGAATGAACGTTACATGAGTGTATATAAAATATATTTATTTCTGAATAAACATAAGTCTGTAGAAGTACAAGACAGTTCAGGAGTAGCATGTGCATATTTTTCTTTTTAATGATAAACACATTCCTTAAGTCTAGCAATTTGAAACAATTTTCAAGAAAGTTTTAGGAAATAGAGAAGCATAGCAATAATTGTTATTTGGTGGTTGCACTGTACTTTTAAGCAAAAGAAAACTAACAAAACTTTTTAATTTAATAACAATATACATATTATAATATATTATAATTTAAAAGCACTCAGGAGGAGTCCAAAAACATGATAAAGAAAGTGTTTTGAACTTAATTTTAACTCATTTTACTTCGTATCTAGTGCACTGAAAGTGCTGTGAATTTAGTTTTCAATTATTTAATTTATCTTCATAATTAATGTTAAAACAGAAATGTGAAGGTACTTTTCTACACCATTTTGCAATAATAATTTTATTTGGTTGAAGAAAAAGTGAGTGTTAGGCAGTTTTGCGATGGCAAATAATTGCTGCCGCAGACTTGCTTTTTGTGAAAACACAGTGGCAATTGCCGAATACCATTGCAAATTCCAATGGCTGATACTCGACATATTTTTCAATAAAACAACAACTTTTCCTTCTGTAATTGTTTCTTTCAAATATGAATGAAAATCCAAGTAGCACAGTCAGTATAGTAATGTCCTTACTATGCTAGACCTTTTTTGCCTTTGACAATCAAAGGCAATGCCTTGTTTCTAAAAAGGTGAAAATTTTAAAACAATCTAAAAGTTCCAAAACTTAGGAGAATTTGGGGGCATATGGGGTAATACTTTCCTGGAAAATGATAAGAAGTGCCTGTCTACCTCCTTCACGAAGGCATGCCACACATGCCACACATATGTCCTGGTACAGTAGTGTGCGGATATATGCTAATGTTTTACAATTAAAATTTTAAGGATAAAAAGCACAAAACAGAAACTAAGTAAAGTTTTTTACAGTACAAATATTGAATAAAAGCAATATATAATATATTTATAGTGAAATTTTAATAAAATCAAAGTACTTACATTTTTTATGAAATTAATTGCTTCATCTTTAAATTGCTTACATTTATCAGCTGATAAACCATTCCATCGTGTTCTGAAACCAAGTGAAGAGAACATTATATACATACCACGTTATCATAAAAAGTGAAGAGAACATTTTGTTAAAATACATACCACGTTATAAACAAATAAGAATAGAAAGATAACTTTCCAATTTTCTAATATTACACAGAAATCTGATCCTTTAGCACAGAGAGAAACAATACCAGCATAACCAGGTATCATTTCCTGGCCAAATATGTTACCATAACACAACTAATCATTTTATTTTATGGGCAGCATGTTATTCTTTATTATACATGATTTTGGTAGAAATATTTTTCTGAAATGTAATCGGAATTGCATAAACAACAAGTATGTTAAAGCAGGGTTGGAAATAATGCTCAGACATCGGACATGTCCAGTCAAAATAAAAATATATATTCACAAAATGTCTGATGGAAAAGTTAGGGACCGTTTCAAAATTTCGGCAAACTTTTAACTGATTCTAAACCAATCAGACATCGTTCCGTTTTAGACGATCATCGTTCCAACATCAACATCGTTCTGGTTTTAGATGATCTGGGCATCGGTTAAAACATCGGCTAATATTATCTCCTGTACAATCAGTTAACAATTGGTTAGATTTAATCGGTAAACTGAATTAATTAACGTAACCGATATCATAACCGATGTCTTAGCCGATGCCAATAAGATTAAAGAAACCAAACGAAGGCACTTAATCTCCATTGAATATCGCTTCACTTATTATAAAATTTGTTTTCTCCAACATTTATCGTTTATGAAAGTTTACATAAATGCAATTTAAACAAGCTCATTCCACATACTATTCATTCGGTTCTTCTTTATCTTATTCTTTATAATGACACAAGTCTACTTTGTTTACACTGGATGACTAGAATCATCGTTCTTTAAAATTTATATGATCTAGATCTAGCGAGCGCCATGGAGAAAAGAACTTTCCAGGGGTGTGCGATTAAATAAATAATTCTGATCTAGTCAATGTTTACACATGATCTTAATGAGAAATTATCAAATGAATGTTGTGACTTGATCTTAAACATAAAAACAAATTTAAACTTGTCATTGACACATGACATGACATATAAAAATCTTCTTTTCTGCAACAAAATTAATATTTTATCCTCCGACCAGACAATAAAACATCCAAACTCATTTTGCGACGCAATGTTGATTACTAAAATACCTGTTGCTACTTTTTAATTTCTTAGAAAAGAAACTTTATGACATCTGACCTTGTGGAATAAATGATTATGCCACAAACAGTATGTTCTACCTGGTTCTCATGCTCTACATAATAACCTCAAACTTTACATTTCTTGTTGTGGTGTTTTGGGAGTACAAGTTTATTTCTGTAACTAATTTATGTAAGAAGAAGTATTTAGCTTCACCATTTTAGCAAAATGTAATGGAGCTCAGCTTCTTTTTAACTTATTATTCCCAATATGTGGTCCTATGATGGTACTGTGTGTATAAAAACCAGGTACAAATCCTTTGCTTTGTAGCCACGTACATCATCGAACATTTAGCATGTGCAGGAAGCCATTACATTGTTAGCAAAATTTCAACTTCGCAAATATGTACAGACTTCTATGACAGGGGTAATGCAGAATTTATTAATACGAAGAAGAGACAAATAAATACGTTTTAACGTAGGTTTGACAAGGTTGCATAAAATTCTCTTTTATAAATACTTACTCAATTCTACTTACTCTAACTACTTGTTTACTGTTTCTTCAACCATACCCTTCAGAACTATTCTACTTCGTCTAATACAGAAATAAAGCTTATGTAGACTAAATTATAGCATATTATTGTCCATGCACATAATTTTTGTGGCTTTTTAGATGCTATAAAGATGAGTGAGTTGTAGGAAGTCAGAAAATTAACAACTCTTAGAGCAGCTCAAATTACCAGTAAAAAATATATTATTTTCTTAGAAACAGCTCATATTTTTCAGGAAAGGAAAATCTGCTCTTTAGAACAGCTCATTTTGCCAGAAAAGCCAAATTTATCACTACTCTAGAATGGCTTTATATGCCAGGACTGACACACTTCTAGAACACCTGTTTCCTAGAACACAGCGGTTGGCTGCTTTCACAGAAATGACTTGAAAATATCTTTTGTAGCAAGTCTAAAAGAGAAACTTACCACAATTACGTCAAACCGACAATAAAGCGTTTTTCCTAGACTTTCTCTTTCCCTCCTTTATTATGCATTATATCCATATGGTCCATGGGGCCGGAACATTATAAAAGTTTCAGAAATGTTTATTATTATTAAAATTAGCCTTTGTTTAATTGGGTAAGTATATTTTTGTTTAGCAAGTCTAAAAGAAAAAGTTATCCCAACTACGTCAAACCGATGATAAAACGTTATTTTTTAGACTCTCCCCTTCACTCATCTATTGCGCGTTAATATTTCCTCCATCATGTGGTCATTTTGTACACGAGTTGTAGACTTCCAGGGGGTTAAATTCATGTAGAGTTACAGCATTAACCTATGATTTCATGGGTTGAGATTAAAAATTACGATGGGGTACTTATTAGGGGTGGTAGCTAATTATAAAAACCAGATGGATTTTCATATTTTATACCATTGTGTCATTATTGAAGAGAAAGAGAGATTGGTGTTAATATGTTAACCAGGGATATCAGAGTAATCATGCTATGCACACGGATGTGCTACATAATATGTCTTCTGAAAAGAGCTTCAACTTTGACCTTATCAGATATAAACAAACTGGTTGTCAGGCTAAGGAGTAAAAAAAGTCGATAATCAGATTTTAACAACTTCGTTCCCAGACTGTTTTATATAATATTAATTTATATAATATAATATTTTATATTGCTAATAAACTTTGTAATAAGCATTTTAAAAACTTTGTCGTCACTATAAAAACAAACAACAAATGTTCATAAAGATGTTCTACAGCTCTATTCTTCCATATGACAATTGTTTCGACTACCCGCTTCAGGTATTCTTGAAACCTAGGACGATCTACTTGCTCGTTCTTCTAGAACATAGATAACCTACGACCCCGTCCAATTTTTAAGATTGTAAAACCTAGATTAAACAACAATTCTATTACCACTAGGCTCTAAAACCTAAATTAAATGATGATCTACCATTGATAGTGCGATTTCTAAGCCTCTAAAAAGTAGATTAAATGACAAATCTACGGCCCATCTGATTTTTAAGATCTATGACCACCACTAGTTCTATTTTTAAGACTCTGAAACCTAAATTAAATGACGATTGACGGCCGTTAGTTCGATTTCTATGATATTTCTATATTTGATAATCTATCTCCGTCCGATTTTTAAGGCGCTACAAATGACAATCTACGACCTCTAATGACAATCTACGACCTCTAATTCTATTCCTAAGCCGCAAGCCTCTAGAACGTAGATTAAATGATAATCAACGACTCCGGTTTTTAAGGCTCTAAAAATAGATTAAACAACGTCTACGACTGCTAGTTGCATTATAAGGCTCTAAACCCTGGAAAAAACAATGATCTACAGCCGCTTGTCCAATTTGTGAGCTTTCTAAACCTAGAATGAACGACGTTCTATCAATTTTTATTTCACTGGTTTTGCCTTTATAATTGACTCCTTGACCTAATATACATTTTTTTTCAACATTACAGGTCGTGCAGACATTCCAGGGGGTTTATTTTTGCATATCGCATTACAAAAAGAAATGAAAATAAGGTAGAAATGCGTGCACGTTACAAGAAGGAATATAATTTAAAAAAGAATGAAGGTAGAAACGCTCGTTAAAAAGTTGTTGTTATACATTTTACATGCATTTTCTATGCTAGCATAGGTTACATGGGAGAGCCTTCCTCAGGAAAAGTCTGAAATGATATTCAATTGAAAGAAGTGATAATAAAATTATTATTCATATGTTTATTTGTAGCTAAGCACTGTAATTATAATTTTTTATTCTCTAGTTACTAATTAGTTTAGCCGATGTTTATTCTTAACCAATGCTAACCAATTATATCGGTTCCTTACTTTGCTTAATAATCGGTTAATTTACTCAAGAAAATCGGTTAATATCAGCTAATAAACATATTTAAATCTACGCTAGCCAATCTTTCATCGGCTAAAAACGATTGTTTTAATCTTGTTAATCGGTTAATTATGCAAGCTTAACCGAGGTGGAACGATGAGAAGCTAGCTGAAATTTGGAGAAGGTCCCTTACTTTCTTTCTACATGTAGCCCTCGCTTCTAAAATAAAAAATCTTTCTTTCAGTTGTGTGCTCATAGCCTGTGTATAGATCTTCTGTGACTTGTATTTCTTGGATTGGAGTGTCGGTACACAGGCTAGCTCGCTATTTTTTGTTGTTCACATTTAACTACCTTACTTGTATTGGAATTGGAGTAGTACTCATTTTTGCTCAGCTTTGAATTCATGTGATTTAATTTCGTGCACCCAAAATAAGAGATATTCGCATAAAGTGCTAAGTTATTCTAATATATTCATATATCTTCCATGGACACAACTTAGTTGAATTTCCAGGCTCTTTTCTGGCCAAAAATGCCCACAATTGAATAGTTTTAAACGGATTACAACCTCGTATTTGCTCTTGGTATTTATATTTAGTCTTAGTATTTTAGTCTAAAACGCTCCTTTGTCAGGAACTTTTGACCGAAATATGCCTAAAAATCACTGGAAGGGGTCCTCTTTTGTTTTTTCACTCTTCAAGGCATCAGCAATTCCAGATCTTATTCACCCATTTACCACAACATCTTATTTGTCTGAATATGATCATAAAATTTTGTGAGCCACTTTGCATGCAGGGGCTTTAGAATGCTGATGCAAATATCGATTGATACTTTTTCTGGATCCGTTCCACTCGCTATTTGTTTCTGAACTTACTCGGAATACCAAGCTTGTGCCTTGTTTCTCAAAAGTGATTTGCATGAATGATTAATAGTTAGATCCAATGGCTGGAAGTACGAAGTCATATTATTCAGCACCAGAACCATTTTACCATTGTTTTCATCAATAATCATTTTGATACGGTCAGTCCATTGGCCTTTAGAAACATCAGCAATGAGTATCCACTCTTTACCGAAACGAAGACCCATGTCATCTTGTGTTTTCTTGATATACTAGGGTAGAATTATTTCTTTCAATAACTAAAATGACCTTTTCTGCATTTGACCAGTGGTTGATGGAATGTGTCATGTTAAATTCGGGTGGAAATGTAAACTTTGGGTGACAACAATAGGTTTTCCCTTATGTATGAGTTGCATTGGCAGGTATTTTCCTGAGAGTGTAATGCTGAATATTCCTGTAATCTGACAATAATCAGCACTGTTGCTAATCGGAACAAGTTTCTCATTAGTTTTGTTCATTGTGTACTTGCTGATTAGAATAAATGGGAGTGGCATTTGGTCTTTGTTGATAATCAGTTCATCTAGCATGTCATGAGCATCCACAAGTTCTTTAATGTTATGATGAAATGTAAAACGAATCTCCTTTAGAAAACCTGGTGAAACTGGCTGCTTTGCTTACTGAATCCAAGTTGACGGAAGATAGATTGACACCTTGTGAAAGGAAACTCTAAGTTTCCACCATCTTCCTTGAGCAACGTACAGTCATTTGCTAATACTATTCCTTTTGCAATGACAATCGCAAATGTTATAATTGACCACACAACCTGCTTGTCTCATGCTTTTTATCATACATAGAAATTTATCATCAATAGGAGATGGAAGAAATGGCTTTGCTCCACGATCTTTTCTAGGCAGTTCGATTAGCTCTTCATTTCCAACTCTCACTAACATTATAACTCTTTAAAAAACCTCGCAAGGTAGACTCTGGAGCTGAATACATCATAGCAGCAGCTTTTATACCATGGACTATTCCCATTTTGCTATTTCCTATCATTGATGATTGTCATACTGACCGTAGATGGTTGTTTCTTCTTGGGTTGCGGTACACTAAGGGATTCTCGCTGTTTTTTTACTTGAACTTCTTCTTCTTCCTGTAATCTGCTATTAGAAGCACTTATGGAGACATTATCCTTGATTTTCTTGAAATATTTGAACAGCGCCATATCATCAGCTCCAGTTTTTCTACGTGAAGAAACTGTTTTATATTCGAAAGTTTTTCTTGCAGTAATTCAAATTTATTTCGATTGTTAAGAAATTCAAATTTATTTCTGATGTTCTTTTATAGTTTTTTCAGATTCTATTTCATAGTTCGTTTTAACATCTTTCAAACCAGTTTTAAAATTATCTAATAAATAGTTTTGTTTACAGAAAAATATTATTTTCTTTAAGGCAAAAGAGATAAGGTAAAAACAAAAGCCATTTGTTATTTTCTCAAGCAAACAAGATGCAAGGAAACTGCACAGTCTGCAGAAATGTAACTAAATACACTTGTTTAAAATGCAGCGTTCATCTGTAATCGGGAATAGGAATGTTCGATACCAACATCAGAAGACTATTAAGGATGGAAAGCAGGTGTAAGTGTTACACTGTTTAACGTGTGATAAAACAGAGTAGTATGCTGGCAAAGAGGACAAAATCAAAATTGATGATAAAGAGGAAGAAATCAAAATTGATGATAAAGAGGAAGAAATCAAAATTGATGATGATGAAGAAAGCAGTTCCAGTGAAAAAATGAATGACAGTGAATCAGACTTCTTCTCAATGGTTTCCATGAATACTGCAAAATTTGGTCACCATGATCAGTGCAGAATTTGAGAATTTGATCATAGTTGGTAGAGGCTACCAATCCCCCTTTTCTAAAGTAACCCTTTGTGGCAACTCCCCTTTCAAAAAAATAGAAAATAGAGGGAAAATAGAAAATGTGACCTTAATTGGACACATACCCCGTGAAATATCCCATTATTGTAAATTCTATTTGGAGTATGGTGGTGGGTTAGAAGCAATGGTACAAGTAACATAGGTGACCACTTCCTCAAGGTGATTTTGAAATACCAATAACCTTAGTGTTCAAAAAGGCCAAGCCAATTCCCAAATTTATGAGAAAATGAAGAACTTTGTCTCTGTGAACCAGAAAAGATCCTTTTGGAACTGATGATAATTTTTTTGCAACAGCTACTATATGTAGTTTTTTAATACGAAAAATATAAGTAACCTAACACTGATATTGTTTTCACTTCCACTTTCCATACCCTGATTTTCTGGCTCAGCACAAGAACAAGTTCTTTTTGGCTCAAATATCTCTTTTACTTTCTAAGTACCTGGTAATTTTGTCTGAAAAAAAGTCTTAGTAGTTTTTTAAAGGGGTTTACAGGCATTTCTGTTTTTTAAGGCAAAAGGTTTCTACAGCTATTCGCATGGATTAATTTTCAGTTTAAATTTCGCACACCTAACGTCTGTGCAAAATTTAATCCTACGCGAAATACAATACAAGTAAGGTATAATAAATTGTGGAACAAATATTAGCAAACTATTATTATATTCCAGATTTCATTTAATGCCAACAAACAATATTTTTAGAGTAGCCACCCGGGGTAGTAGTAAAGAAAGTGTTCATTCATTATTTATTTATTAAAAAGGGAAATCCCCAGCTATTCTTGTATTCTTATGTACAAGTGGTAAGATGGATGAAGAGGTTAACACTTTGACTTTTTGAAAATAGTTCTTAGAATTGTGACCAATTTATTTTATGTTTTGTAAACATTTTCATAAAAAATTGTTATTTTATGAATTAGAATAGTGAAGAATTTTACACTTATAAACAGAATATTAGGTGTACAGACATGCCACTTCTTAATATTTCATTCCAGCCGGAATGAATGCAAGTAAGTGAGCTTTCTAAGTTAAACAGATGGGGTCTGGGGGCCACTGGGTTTAGGACAAAACAGGTAATTTTAGAAATCCACTTTTTGTACGTCTAGCGTTCTTCTCCTTGTAAATAATGCAAAAGTTATAAAATATGTAACAAAATGACAGAATGTTGTTTTTAATAAATACTAGCGTGCCACTTCAGTTGTTTGTAGTTTTTTGTCATGCATCGTTTTTGCATTGTGTAGTAATAATATAATCAAATGATTTTTTTCTACAGGTGCAAGAAGCTATTCTATTGTAATCAATGAAAAACGAAACATACTGTACAAGAGGTCATTATATCGCAATCATAGAAAAAATTTACATTCCAAAATAACTCTTGAATGAGAAGTGTTTTTAACCGTTTTTTTAAATGTTATCAAGTGATGTTGAGAAGACAATAAGTTTCTGAATAATAAAACCTCCATTTTCGCTAATAGTTGGGGTTTAATAAATGACCTCCATGATAAATCATAACAGTTTCTAGAAATACTTCATTAACAGAGTTGATTAAATATATAAAAATCATAAAACGAATCTACTTGATCTTACACTAGCAATTCCTCTTTGTGTTAATGTAGATAAAATAAATTTAAACCTACCCCTGATCATTATTTTAAGAATAAAATAACACCTGCAATGATTAGAGAATAAATTATAATAACTCACACCTGTTACGAATCGATCATTAAATAGTTTATTATTACGTTGCTATTCTTTTATTTAATCTTAATGAATTAATTACGAAGTTTAAAAAACATTTGACCAGTTGTTAAAAAAGGTTTCAAGCCAGAACGAACCAACCAATGAAAGCTCAGCAGCCTAGGCTGGAAAAGTGGCATGTCTGGGTGTAGAAAGGCTGTTTCTAGTGTTCCTTGAGCCTTGTAAATCTCAAAATGTTCTTGCCCCTCTGGCCCTCATGGAGTCACTAAACATATTTTTACATTATTTTCCCTTATGCTGTAAATGTAGTGATGTAAAGCAAGAATACATGCAAAAATAGTGAAAAGCTGATATACTGCCAACTCAAGCTTGCTTCCTCCTGGTAATCTATGCGCTTTGTTTTCACTTTTTAAAAAGATATATATATATGGATAAACCTGTCTAGGCATAATGAAATAAATAAATGAAAAGATTGTGATAATTAATGAATATAAAAGGTATATATAACTTATGGGATATACATGAAATAATATATACCTACTTCAAAAAATGTTCCACCAGTTTTAGTCCACATGATCTCACAGCAGAGTCAAACTGGTGTTCCCTGTAAAATAGGTACATGCCAACTTCGGAACATAATGGTGAACTACTCTTGAATTTCTCATATGCCTATAAAAATAATATTAACAATTACTATGCAGGGTCCTTCAACCAAAAATATTTTTTCCTATCAGAACAGTCACCAGACTGTTAGATGTGAATTTCTAACACACCATCATTTGTCAAGAGATAATATATTTGTTATGTCTAAACACCTAAACTCAATTAGTCCTACTTTATCCTGCATTTAAAAAAGTCTTTACTGAAAACTAAAACTCTCCCACTGTACTTGTCAGCAAAATATTTCCCAGATATAAATACTTATAAAGCATTTTAATGTCCCAGATATAAATACTTATAAAGCATTTTAATGGTTCTGTAAAATATTTCCCAGATATAAATACTTGCATTTTTATGGTTATGCAAAATATTTTCCAGATATAAATGCTTATAAGTATTTTCATGGTTCTGTAAAAAAAATTCAACAATGCTTCTTATATTGATCCTACAAGAAAAAATTAGGTACTGGAATGGGCCAAAAACGGGTAACGGTGTCTTATTTTTATAAAAAATGAATAGATGGGATACTTTTAAAGGGAAAACCCTTCACAGATATGCTGTATTTCATTTTAAATTTACAAAGAAAATGTTACACACACAATAACAATACATCGACACTTTGAGAAATTTAGTACTGGACCAAAATGGGACAAAATTGGTCCAAAAACACAACGAGCAAACCAAAAAGTTTAATTTTCAAAGTTGTTTCACAAAAGGACTGTGAAATTAAGTTATATACCTGTCAAGTTTAAGTAATTAGTTGTCAACGTTGTGGTTAAAATTATTTCCTACATTCAAAAATTTGGTACTGAACTAAAATGGGACCAAAATGGACGAATTAAGCAAAAAATGTTTATTTTCACAGTTGTCTCGTACAAAAACTGTGACAATTAACTTAAATAACTGTCAAGTTTGATTTACTAGATGTTACCAGTGTTGTTTGAATTCTTTTCTAATTCAAAAATTTGGTACTGGACCAAAATAAGGTAAAATAGGACCAAAAAAGCATTGATCAAGCACAAAACATTGATT
>JANTOQ010262364.1:0-13283 GCA_027564595.1 Bythotiara depressa | reverse complement strand
GTAGCAACCATCCAATCGCTGATGGAGACGTGCGTTAAGTGTCCATGTTTCGGATCCATATAGAAGTATGGGTTCAATTGTTGATCTGAAAAGGCTGACCTTGAGATTGTTCTGCATATTTGATCGCATATTTGATCTCCACAGGGTTGGCATGTCTGCCTTTGACCTCCTTTGTGTAGACATTGCTCCGCATTACTAGAATATGCTCTGAGTCTTTTAGTTTTACTGCACATGTTTAAAGGTTTGAAAGTTATAAAGTTGTAAAGTTTCACACACTATGGCAGCACCTATGTTGAGAAATTGAAAAAAGGAATTTCCGATTTTAATTTCCTGAGACCTACATTAATTTAGACGGAAAATTTCAGAAAAAGCTAGCAAATCGGTTAATCAGAGATTTTTCACTTTTATGACCTTCTTGTGTTAAAAGGATTTGATTTTCACCTTGGGCTACAAAAATTAGAGCTCGTGACTCGTGATGTCATGGGTTTATGGTATTCTTGAGCATCTTTCCTTGTATCATCTTTTGATCTAGGATTCTCACGTGAGTTCTAGGAATGTAAGATCCTCTTTTTTCTCTGATCTGAGGTTGTAAATAACATTGATGATTTCAATGGACTTAGGCTGAAGGTGAAAACTAGGAGTGATGGCTCGAAGGAGACAACTTGCAAAATCGGAGTATGTATCCTTTGGCTTTAAACTTTGTATTGTTGCCAAGTTATCAAATATCCATCTTGAATTGCTTGGTGCACATTCCTCAACAGCATTAGCCTCTGATATAAGGTAATTTTGTAATAAATTATTGTGTCCTTGTTTCAAATTTCCATCAGCTGTTGTTATACTTAACGGATAGTTGGTGATTGGATACCAAAATGACTCATGTAGGTCTGCTTCTTTCCCAAGGAGCAATCCAAATGATTGGTGGTCTTCTTTCAAAACAGAAATGACTTTATTTGTTTTTTCTTTTTCTTCAATCCTGTTTGGAGTTTGTTCTTTGTGATTGGTTTGAAGAATTCTTGTCTGCCTTCCACCAATCTGTAATTTACAAACTCCTTATACTTTTCATTTCCAAGGTCGAAGGCTCCTAACATATCTTCCACAATATTTGCATCAATCTCCTTTCCTGTAGACATATTCCTTGCTACACCACTGAAATAATCCATACCATATTCAAATAGCTTTGCATCTAATGCATTAACATGAGTATTATGAAACTTCTTTGCACTCGATGTAGGTGTCTTGTGAACTGTGTTTGTTGAAATCTTGATCTGTTCATTGAGTTTTTCTTTGATTTTCACAAAAATGTGAGCTATTTCCATCCAATTATTCATTGTATCTTTATTTGTGCTATATCCTGATCTGTGTCTTGGCTTGCTTTTTTGTTTGACTTTGAACACTTCCGTTGTTTGGTCACCATGGATAGTAGAAAAATTTGAGCTAGAGAATGTTCTGCAAAATCCTCTTGTATGTAGATCTTTAATAACTGGATGGCCATTTCTCTCTAGTTTACATAACAGCATGTGTTGGTATGTCGAGTAACGTGCGTAGTTCACATGATCAAAGGCGAAACATAAATTGATTATCACTCTTTGAGATTCCATATGCAAATCATAATCTCCCACAAAAACTGTACGAACAAGAGCTAGCAGACAAGAAACATCTCTCAGTTATGGCACAGACAACTCACATAGGTTTCCACTAGTATTTGATAAAAGAACATCAAACAATTCTTGAAAGGCTGGCAAATTCAGTGCTGCATCTACATCTACATTTAAGTACATCACCCAAGGAATTTATTAAGCCTTCATCTATCTTTATGAAGTCATCTGTCAAGGAATTCAATTGGTACTAAATAAGGACATTAAAACCCTCCTTCGGAATTCTCATGCAACAATAGTAGGGTCTTCCTTCCATAGCCATGTCAACTGACCCTTCGGTAATAACCATGGAATCAACAAACCTTGTGTGATAGCCAATGCATGTGTATCTTTTATATAGAATCTTTTGCATGACTCTTAGTTGATGGAAACCACCCATCAAGGTGATAATGTTTTTTGTACACATCTTGAATTTTCCATATGTTATGAATGATTTTAGCATAGACTTGTTCATCAGCATGAGCAAAGATATGATTTATCTCCAACTCCTTCATCATGTCAAGAAGGTCATCTAAAAAGTATTTACTTCCATCATATTCAGGTGGCTGTGGTATTGTTGGCAAATATTCGATGACAGATTTTTGGAAAATTAATTCATCGAGGAGCTTAATGAAGCATGTCCAAGAACCAATACTACCATCTTTGTCATTTTCACACATGCAAGACGTTGACTGAGCCATTGTCCAAATGGTGTCTTTCTTGAAGCTTATCTCAAGAATACCCCTTTGTTCACTCTCAATGTACTCATTAAATAATGGAGGTGAACTTCTTTTACCTAAATCATACTCTTTTATCGCTAATTTACTTTCATGTTGCATATCTTTATTGACCTCATCGTAATCAGACACCATCTCTTTCTCCATATGGATCTAGTTTTTAAAGCATATTTTACTCTTTGAAATCCCAAATATTTCCAGAAAAAAAGGCTTGACAGGAAAACTGATAAGAATCCGCATGGCTTAAATGCTCTGTTCATAATATACAAATTCACTACAAAAAAAACAAATAATTGAAAATGCAGAGTGAGCAAATTTTTAAAATTTAAAAAATGTTTTCAAGTCCTCAAAAAATGTATAAAGAATCATATTCTAACCAAGATCACCAAATCTAACCCAGAAATTTTTCAAACTAAATAAGGTCATTAATCTGTGAATTCAATTGATTGAGTTTTAGGTATAAGTATTTATATACTTTCTGATCAGTTTTTGATGCTCTTTCCATTCATTATACAGTAGCTAGTTTTGAAATTTGATGACTTTGAATTTTAAACTATAAATCCATACGTCATGAGCCACATGACAACCATGCCCTAATTTTTGTGGCACAAGGTGAAAATCAAAACATTTTACCTTAAGAAGGTCATAAAAAGTGAAAAATCTCCGATTACCCGATTTGCTAGTTTTTTCAGAAATTTCCCTGTCTAAAATTACTCAGCTTTATCGAGTTTCAATGAAGTGGCTTGTCGGCTTGTATTCGGTGGCTTATCGGCTTGAATTCTCTGCTTAATTAATAGGAAGATGACAAGAAAAAAACAAAATAGTTTATAAAATTTAAAGTGCATTTATTGTTTGTTAACTTAAAACATAATTATCATAAGCACAGTTGGTATCCATGGAAACGTAATCAAACATCAAGCTTTATAAAAATCAAAACAAACTTTTCCTGGAGAGACAGTATTTAAAAAACTGTTGGTATTTCAAAAATTTAACACGATACAAGACCAACACTATGCTGTATACTCTAAAGAATGGTATACATTTTGTACATTTTGTAAAAATCTTTTGCAGGATAACACCTTTATTGGTAGCAATTAATGGTTTTTATTTCACACAAAATTCATCAGCAGTTCTCAAGATACTGGTACAGGTTGTAGTGCATGAAAATCTCTGGGATTGGAGAAAGGTGTACAGATTTGACAGACAGGTACATACAACCGGTTAATATAATACTAAAGTCAGTAAACAAACAGGACCACCTATGTCAACTATCAACCAATGGAAGTGCAAACTCACCTAAAATGCCAATTTATTGGAGTTATTTGATTGAGTGGAGTGAATTAAAGAGAGCTTTAAATAAATCAGAACTTTGGTTACTGCATTATTCTTTGGTCTATGAATGTTAGTAAAATTCTTAAAATTCTTGTTTCAGTGGGAGACTCTTTAAATGTAAATACGATATGGCCTCTTGGCATGTCAATAATTATGTTTCATGTAAAATTTGCCACGAAGTACAGGTTATAAACACAGACTTAGATTTAATTACCAATGACAGAAAGGTTACCCCAAAAGTGGAGATTAACATGCATGATAACACAATTTCCAAACTCAATATACTTTATAACTTTGCTGATAAATATAAACAATTTCAAGATCTTTTGTTCACAAAGGTTATATTCATAGATCGTACATATTATGCGTTAAATATTTTGCTTTCTTGAAAGTTTCTAACTTGCCAAAACTTCTACCTTGCAGCAGGAGAAACGTTTATCTGTTTCTTTACATTTTCTAAATTTAAATCCTTCAAAAGCTGTGGAAACATTTGTGTGAAATCAGAAAAAGGTATTTCAACAAAACTTCATAGTCCATAGAAAGCATGCAAGTGTGTAGGTAGGATGGAACATACATAGGCTAACACAAGGTAAACATGGATACATTATAGTTGCTTCTCTTATAAGTACCCTGATTCTTATATTACCTTATATTTCATAGTGATTATATTGACCGCACAGCTGAAGAAATTAATGAAACACTCCAAGCAGCTGGACAAGTGGCTGTGGCAGATGTGGCAAAAACATTTGACTTGCCAACAGACTTTTTGCTTTCAGTAAGTTGCTTGGTAGCATTGGTAGCTAGTCCTACAATCTCATCTTACAGTTGTAAACTAATAAATGTGAGACAAAACTGCACAAGTGAAATAAAAACTTATGACTCATGGTTAAAAATATTTCAAAAAACCATGTATTTAACTGATTGACATTAATTGAGGCAATTTATTGGTAATTAAAAAATTAAAAAATAATAATTAAACATAATTAATTAGTTTTTCCACAAATTTTTGGCTGTAGCCATCTTCATTATTAAAAATACCAAATTCCAAAGAAAGAGGCCAGCCTAATGATTTAATGGTAATGAACATTTAGTGCATGTAGGAAGAACTTCTAAGTACACTTCTCACACTTGTTAAATCAAATCACAAAATGAACAATCAGCCCTAGTGTAGAAGTCTAAAATCGTATAATTTTTGTGTATATATACATTTTTCAAGGAGAATGTTAAGATTTGCTGATTTGTCAGCAGAAAGGTCAGGAAATCATACTGGTCATGTAAAAACCTGGAAAAGTTAACACAACACTCACATACCTCAATTGTGATTAGTAAACCACCAATGTTAAAGCAAACAGTGTTTTTTTGTTTGTATTGTTTGTTAGAAATGAGATGATTAAGTGTGACATTCTATCATGTTTTAAAAATAAAATATTTTGAATGATTATGCACCTTTCATTTTTAATCTTCTTTTGAAACATGTTCAAATAAGGATCCCCTTTAAAGACTGGAATGAAGTCATGAAATAAGGACCCTGGCGTGTTAATTCAAGAGGGGTGCATATTACAATATTTGGTTTAACAGGAGGTGCTTATTTGAGTATTTATGGCAAACATATATATTTGTATCTTTCACTGGAGAGGATCAATTATCTGGAAATTGATATAATAAAACTTATTTTAACAGTTATTTTTATATTTATTAGTTTAAATCTTGTTTTAACAGTTATCTTTATATTTATTAGCTCATCAATTAGTTTTCTTCTACAGATTATTGAAGCAAGACTTGGTTCACAAATTCATGGTCAACTTGATCCAATCAACCGAGATGTTTTGTTTACGGCTGCATTCATTGCGAGAAATATTGCAAAGATTCGTGGGATATTCAGTGCAGTTACAAGGTACATACACATCTTCATTTTCCTTTGTCTTTATTTTATAAATGGTCCATGAAGAAGTTTACAAATAAATTGGGGCAAATGAGATGCTGGAACTTCTTTATATAGTTGTACTAATGATGTGCAAAATCATGAAGGTTAACATATACAGCTACATGTTGTTGCATGCAATTGTTCCAACAACATCAAAATAGACCATCCAACTAAATTTTTTCATGTAATTTATATAATGATAAATATTTTTGTTAGCAATAGAAAATAACTTTTACATACTGTAGTTTAGTTTAATGCATCTTAATATCATTTTTAATTGATTTTATGGTTACAAATGTGGAACAAAATTATGTAACATTTTTCTCAGAATGCTTAGAATATTGTTCCAGGAGAAACACATCTTTTTGTAACAAAATATCTTTTAAATTTCCCAACAATTTTTCCAATTTTCATAGCAAAATTATTGATATAAAAGTTCCCTTGTAATCATAATAACTTGTAAATAAAAGCTAAATTGTGTGTCCTGAATATTAAAATATATAATACCTGAAAAACCTGGTTCTGAGAGCTGATAGAAACTAGATGTTGTAACTAATAATTTCTCAAGAATTAGACAAAATATTGATTTTAGCTATAATAATAGAAATCTATGTATAAAATTTCAAAATGTTTCGATAATGCTTTCAAAATTTGGAGCTCATGGAAAATTTTGGATTTTGTGAGAAATGTGCTGCCTTCTCCAGAACAAAACATTCTAAGAAACATTTATATTTTTCTGCTTATCTAACAAGTAACAACTTCCTTGAGACAGTATAATGAAAGAAAGTTTTAAGTAAGTGTACCAAACGAGTGTGTCCTGACATAAATACATTTTTCCATAGCATATTATATTCATTTTGGTGTAAGCATATTGTGTATTGTGTTAGTTAACAGGAATGGTATTTGAATCAGGATCACATCTATCTCGCCCTTCCCATAATTCAATACTCATGAAAAATTTGTGTAGATATCAAACAACTGTTTACCATTTAATTGAATCTAATTCATTGTTACTTTTCACTTTCATGTAGTGGTACATGATAATCTTGTGTAAAACAAAGCCACAGTTATTACTTATAATATAATTACATTTTAGGCCAACTCAAGTGATGCAGCTAGTTGCTCAGTATGGGTTACCAGAAAAACTCGTTTTCAGTATGTATAACTTTTTCATTGTAGCAGACTCAGAATAGAATACTCATCAATTTGAGGAAGAGTTGGGAGGAGTGGGGGCATTAAGACCAGAGTACATGCAGCTGTGATTCCCTGTTCATTCGTACACACCCAATCGTGTATATAAATAAAAACATGAAATAACAAAAGTGTAAACAATGCCTATAAATCAACATGTTTGGTGAGACCACTCTTGTAATTAATGAAACAAATGTAAACAATATTATATTATATTCTAAGAATGTTTGGTGAAGCCACTCTTTATTATGAATGGAGCCATCAACTAACAAGGACTCTTCTTTTAATGTGGAGCCAACATGGACTCTTCTTTTATAGTGGAGCCAACAAGGAATCTTCTTTATAGTGGAGCCAAGAATGACTCTCTAATTTAAATAATGGCAACAGACTATACAAGTGAGCAAAGTGCTAAAACTGAGAACCAACGACACAACAAAAGGCCTAAATATTAGCTACCTTAGCATATAAATAAATTTATAATTAAACCTATAAACCCTAACTTATGAAAGAACAAGGAATAAACTAAGAACCAATTGAACAGCAAATTTACCCCAAAAATCCACCCAAAATAGGAAACATGCAAAAACCTATGTAGGACTGTGATGTGAAGACACAGTATTGTAGACCCATGACCTATTGAAAGATTCTACATTAGAAATAGACTGCATTAATTGAGCAACAACAGTATCGGAAAGGTGTAGGTACCAGTGAAACACATCACTAAACCAGTGATACGACAAGCCAAACAAGTGACATAAAACTGTAAAATAAACTCAGAAAGTGGGAATAGTTGAAAGGATGAATGTATGTAAAAGTATAATATAGGAATTGAAAGCAGTAGTATAGGTGCTGAAAGTTGTAGTAGCCAACACATTACTATGATAACGAATCAGGTAAGGAATCAAATGTCCCTAATTGTTGAAGGCACTGGTGTTGGAGACAGGTTGACGTTTAGTAGAACAGGGTGGCCACTCCACCTGGAATAACCTGGAACTTTTTTTTCCCACTTGGAATTTCTTTTTTCCGGAACTTTTTTTTACTGATTAATATTTTCTATAATATATATATTTCTTTTCATTCATTTTTAGTTATAGCTGTAGACAACATTGAGAGTTAAAATTTGACTTTGTATTTTTATTTCTGACAGAGAATTTTAATACTATAAGTATAAGCTTCCTGTGCCTAAAATTGATTTTGTTACCTTCAGTTTTATTGTTTGAATCCAGGCCACCATACCCTTCGAAAATGTTACCTGGAAAACACCTGGAATTTTGTTTTTAAATTTGAGTGGCCACCCTGTAGAAGTGTCTTGAATTTCTGCACCAGTAAATGAGATAAGGCATCAGCAAGGATATGGATGATGACCTGGAATATGCTGTAATAAAACAATGATGTTATGAGAAGCACCAAAAACAAAAAGTGCTCTAATTTATCGCATGGTGTAAAAAACACATAGCATCCAAGTGGAAACAATGTAAAATCAGAAAAGGCAGACTGATAAATGGCCCTGATGTATGCTGCATAATAAGCTCCTTTAGGAGAGCAGCTGTAACTGGTGCTGGGTTGGTTATAATGGAACATAAATTGTGCAACCCCCAACCCCCCCCCCATATGACATGACCCTGATCCATTAAAATTTTTACAAAGCCTTTGTTAGGATGGTTAATAAGGTATCGTTGTAAAATATCAACACTAATAGGAGTTAAAACACTTGACCTGCTCAAAGGCATCTTTTACTAAAACATTTCCACTTTTTATATCACTGTGAAGAAGCTTTTTTGTGAAGTGTAAGTAATTTAGCACATTCGTGATTTACCAATATATGTCCTCTATTGAAAAAATGGCAAATTCCACTTTGGCAGGTTGAGATTGTGTCTTTGGGCAAGAAAGGACTGATTCAAATAGATGTTTATTTGGTGATGATACTGAGGAGCTGGGTTGATGAATTGGGCAAGTGTTGGCCATAATTTTCACAGGAAAAGCAGGATTGTTGTAAGGGTACCCACGTAAAAATTGATTGTACAGATCATCATCCACCCTGTCTCATCTAAGATGTACAGATCATCATCCACCCTGTCTCATCTAAGATGTACAGATCATCATCCACCCTGTCTCATCTAAGATGTACTGATCATCATCCACCCTGTCTCATCTAAGATGTACAGATCATCATCCACCCTGTCTCATCTAAGATTCCTATAGATTGTGCAGATCATCATCCACCCTGTCTCATCTAAGATTCCTATAGATTGTACACATCATCATCCACCATGTCTCATCTAAGATTCCTATTGCACAGATCATCATCCACCCTGTCTCATCTAAGATTCCTATTGGAGGCCATTTGGTACTGAAACAGCCTGTCAGAGAACAAGGGTTTATAAATTGACAAAGCAGTGATTTGTAATGAATTAAATTTGGAACTAATTCAGGATGCCAGGCAGTAAGCCAAGTGACCAGTTTATAGACTAGGTTTTCCACAAGGATGAGGTATATACTCATAGATGAATTGGCACCCTGTGCTAGAGTTAAGTTAAAATCTTCCTGAGCCATAAGTGAGGTAGCAGAAGGGAGCAACGAGTCAGATTTAACAAACTCACCTCTACGTATGGTAGCCAGGACCTGTGGTGGCAAGGCTGGCAGTGTTTGTGCAGGCTGCTGTACCATAATACTAAGAATGAAAGGACCATATGCAAAGGACATTAGTTAATGGAAATGTTTTATGTTTGAAATTATACAGGTTGTTCTATATTATCTGATACACTAGCATATATAAGTGGCTTGTAGAAATATGCAAGTAAAAGTTACTGACCCTCAGCAAAATAAACAAAGAAATAGACAAGATATTTCATCGTCAATATAGATGAGAAATGTTTCAACAATTTAACATTGATTACAACCAACATACAGTCCAAGTACATATATCCAGATAATATGAGTGGAGTGTGCACCACCTTGGGTGGGAGGTGACTTTGTTTGGGTTGTGAGCTGATATGGTAGTGACACTTAATCTGGAAATAGCTAGCTCATCATATTACTCTCATTTTTGCTTAATCATAGGTGAAAGGGGGCTCATAATGCTTGGCCGGGGTTGGAAAATCATAAATGGGGTGGTTGATGTATTTCATAAAATGGTGTAGCCTATTGCATGTTTCATTTATAAAAGTTATCAAAAGTAAATAAGGATAGTTGTTATATACCATATTAATTTGATAGTTGTTCCACTTGATTAAGCACCAATGGGTGATGAACCTATTTCTGTTTTTATCAGAACATTGAGTGCTTGTTACACGTTGGTGTGATAATACTTGGCCAAGGTTTGATGGGAATTCCATCAAGCATTGCTTTAAATTTTTTAGAAACTATTGCTTTGGAGCGACTTGTCCTTGTTATATATACTGAAGTTGCTAGTGTACACAATGCTGAAAAAATACAGACCATGATAACAAATTTCATTTGGATGTTGATGATGATGATGTACTTGTGTTAGTGAAGAAGACTTGATCAGATAGACGCGAGACAATAATATATTATATTTGTAGTGCAATTTACTTGTATTGCAAAACTAATGCTACCTGTAACTAATTATTTGTTTCCTTGATTTCCCAGACCAAAAATATTATAAGTAAGTGTGCCCAACCAAGTAAGTACTCATTGGCACTTTAAATAAAGGAAAAGGCCTTTGAAATGTGAACACCCATGGGCACACTATCAAACGAATACAGCAGTAGAATTATTTGAGTATGTATAATATGTATTCTACTCTCGGTTGCTAAGAACTTCTCAATTAGTAATATTGGTTTTCTTTAAATTTATTTGGTAGTTAAAATTCTGGAATGGAGGCATCACAATAAGGGTGTATTAATTCTTACCCTCTTAACCATACAAACAATCTAAACAATCTTTCTGTGAAACAAATTAATCCAGATGATATGGATTACTTTTCTTACTTATTTGAACTTAGCGTAATATTTAGTAATGATAAAATTGAGAACAGCAAAGCACATAATTTCATGCTGCTTCCCAACCAATGTCGTAATCTGTATGATGTTCCCTTCCACTGACTCCCTTGTTAGGTTTGTCTACCTTCATATTATATATGTTTGTAACTGCTACCTTCAGATCATATATGTTTGTAGCAGCAGCTACCTTCAGATGATATATGTTTGTAACCGCAAGAATCTGGATTGTTTGGGTGGCACTCTACAGTTTCCATAAAAAAAACCTTTTCTCATTGAAATTATTCTATTCTATTCTTGACCTATATCATGCAAACATATTGAAAATTTTCCTTTCACCAGCAAGAATAAAACAGTATTTTCCATGCAAATTTATGCTAATTAACTATTATTTCTATTGTCTCATTTCTTTTTACACCATGTATTTTTATAGATTTTTGTAGGGTTATTCAATGTTCTATCTAAAATACAAGCTATTTGTTTCATAGGTGTGTTAGAAACTCTAGTTCAGAGTCAACGTTTGTCTGGTTCAATCCAAGGTCGGAAAGATAAAGCAATGTATATTCCAGACATCTATTCAAAGACACAAGCAGAATATATTGATTCATTCTATGCACAAAATGGTTATATTGGTATTATATTTTTGTAATCTTTCTGTTTCTACATTTCCGCGCCCTGAATTAGACCCATCTTTTTGTAATCTTTTTGTTTTTACAGTATCAGATATAGTCTGTCCTTCCACATTTTCTGGGCTGTAAAATTTGTTGTTTATTTACAATATACAAGTAATCACTACCATCACGGTCAAACAATGTGTTTTTGAAGTTTACATTCTTATCAAGCATTAAAGTGTCTTATTAAAGAGTCAGAGATTTTTAGAACTTCGAGTCTTAGACCTTATGAAATAGAGTATTCCAGTATTCTGTATTTTGCTGTGATCTAATTTACTCATGTAACTGACTTGTATTGTATGAGTTTTTTTCTTAGAGTATCAGACATTAACAAAACTTGGTATTACTGATGGTCGTCAGTTCATTAAGAAGCGATTTTCTAATATGAAACAATGTATGCATTTGGCATCTTGTTGTGTCGGTAGTGTTATTATTGATCAAGTGGATGCTGCTGTTGATGAAGCCTTAACCAATAATTCATGGGTTGACATTTCCGTAAGTTATTCCATCACTTATTTTGATATTGTTTGGTAATTATAGGCCTATGGAAACATAATAATAATAATAATACAGATGTACCAGAGTTCTGACTAACCAAAAAGGTTTTTCAAATTTCCACATTTCTACATTTTTCATGAAATTATTCTTTCACATTTTGGTCCTCCATTAGTTTTTCTATAGAAAATGTATCTGATATAATGGCCACCTCTCTAACACGACCAGCGGCAGCTTGAATTTGGTACTACTCTTTCTTTTTCCTGTTTAATGGGAATTATTATTAATTAGAATTCTGGTACATCTGTATTATTATTATGTTTCCATAGGCCTATAATTATCAAACAAAATAATCATAATTCAATCTCGCTATTTGAAATCATAATTTGATGGCCATAATTCCACATGTTTGTTCTGTTCTTTTATCGTGCTACATGCCGCAGTTCTTCATTTATTATTTTATATTGTAATTAATGAATGCAGTAACTCATCAAGTTTGTTTATGTGAATTTGTAATATAATTCTATAACTGTAATTCCTTTAGGTCTTTTTCTTCTTCTTTCACGTGCAAAAATTCCATTTACATGACTGGAAAAAATGTAATACCTGGTTTCTATTACTCATAATGATGCTATCATAGTGGCACATCTTGGGAATAAAAAACATTTTCAGGTGCTAACATCTTAATTACATATAAATTTAAGTTGATGGCAAATATTTCTTCTTAAATGCTGGTTACAAAAATGTGTATGCTAAGAAGCGACTCCAGAAAACTTGGAGGTATATTGTTGTTTAGTAAGCCTGTGGTAATATACATGAGAACCAGGCAGAACAGTGAGTTGATCTTTCATCATTTCTGGAGGTAGTTCTTTTCTGAAAAATTTAAAATTACTGACAGGTATACAACACCAGCTGGAATTTTTTATCAAATACACTATGTTTTGTGTGACGTGTAAATTTGCAGTTAATTCCCAGAGTTGGTCTCACACAGCAAAAACACAATATATTGTTTGGGGAGAATTGGGGACTTCAGGTTGTGTATAGTTCCTTAGTTAGTTCCTGGCCTACAAGGGCTCATACAATATACTAGAACTACAAATCGGTCTACTAGGACCAAAACATGTGTACTACAACTGCAAAGCAGTCTACTAGGACCATGAAACATAAATGCAACAACTGAAAATGTGGTCTACTAGGACCTGTTGAGAGCCTAAGGATCAACTAGGTTCCAAGGGCAGCACACTAAAACAAATGAACCACTGGTTGAAGCTCAATCGTATCGACATTTAAAGTTTTGATTGTTGTTTTTATTTATATTTTAACTAATAAAATTTATTTTA
>JANTOQ010262253.1:0-13283 GCA_027564595.1 Bythotiara depressa | reverse complement strand
ACCTCGCTCGATTTCATAGCTTTTCTCATGTCATCTCGGAATTTTAATAGCGCTGTTCCGGTACTGTGGTTTTTCCGTCCACCAACAAAGGATGTGTGGATGACGTCATGTCATAACCTAAAAATAACTAATAATAGTATGACTACGCCCAAAGCACGTCCGTTAAACGCCCTAAAACTAACCTTCCAAATTAGGACGAGTCGGGGATGTCACTTATGAAACATCCTGAGGACAATCAACATAAATACGTCCAGGTGATGTCATTTTAACTACTTGAACAGACATGCTAAGTACGAACGTTTGTGGGAAGTCACTTGTAAAACGTCCTGATAAAACGATACAGTCACAAAGAGAGGAATTACACGCGCTTAGATAAAAGACTACACGTTCCGGGCCCCACAATTGTTTTTGTAAATAATGAAATGCGCTCTCCACCCTAGGTAATTACTGATAATTAATAGTACTTAAATAATTTCACAATTGCAAATTGAAAAACTTTTGTTAGTTTCATTGAGTTTTGTATATAATATAGCCGTTCTCGTTGGGCACCTCAGTGCTGATCAAGTTTCACGGGTGCGAAGCATTCCTTCTTCCGGGGGACGCGTTTCACTTTTGGATATGAGTATGAGAAGGACACTTGTTATTCTAATAAAAATTCTCATGATTTTGTCGCTTCGTTAGTAAATTTATTCAATTTACGGCAATTCTTCACGTATCTCCCCGAAAGAATCTTTTTTTTTTCGATGGCGCGCTGTAGATCAAAGAAATTTTAAAGAACGTTTATTCTAGTCTACTTCTGAAACTACTAACTCATTTTCGGTTTTACACTTGAACATTAGAAGCTTGAGTAAAAATTTCGAGAGTCTAAAAGTATGCCTCGCAGAGACATGAATAACTAATCCAAACAAATGACATTTTCTTTTATCAGAATATAAAACCGTTCATCAAATTCGAGAATCTAAAAGCCTCGACGGTGGAGTGATTATATTAATAGATGACTGACTCATTACTGTTACAAAAAAATAAGAAAAGATTTGTGCATGAATGATAACAACTGTGAAATATTTACTATTGAAATTCTTAACAGTCCAGGTTTTTTAAATTTTCACATCGCGTATTACTCCTATTCATTCAACTCATATCATCCTACACAGTGTTTCATTGAAATCGCGAGATCGCCAGTACTCGAAGAAACTGCCATTCTAAAGGCGTTTTTCAAAATAAACTCCTGTTTAAAAAAAACTCGTATCTCATAGACGCGTAACTGACCTTGCGAGAATGACCTCATTGAGTGAGTGTTTGGTTTGTGAGTTAAAAATTAATAACGAAAAGTGCTTTATAACAGTTATATATAGATCTCCCAGTCAGACAATCGAAGAGTTTGAAAACTTTAAGGAAGGTTGGGAACAAACTAATGTTAATATTAATTGTAATAATCCATATTTAAGTCTCTTCTTAGGAGATTATAATTCTAGGAGTAAAAATTGGTGGAGTCACGATATTGACTCTACTCATGGTATGAACTTAGATAAACTTTGGCCTTACTCAACTTATAAACAGCCCAACTCATATCTTACCAAATTCAGAGTCTTGTATTGATTTAATTTTTACTTCACAACCAAATTTGGTTGAGTCAGATGTTCATGCCTCTTTGTTTGAGAGGTGTCATCATCAAATAATTTATGCTAAAATACGTTTTAAAGTCTATTTTCCTTCTCCATACGAGCGTCTTGTTTGGGATTACTCTAAAGCTAATATAAATCTTATAAAACAAAGCCTGTGTCGGGTTGATTGGTCAAAAGCATTAACAAACCTTCATGTCAGTGGCCAGGTTGAATTCTTCACTAATTGCATTCTTAACAACTTTGTTCCAAATAAAACTATCGTGCGGGAGCACGAGCTGAGAAAGTTGAAAATTCTCAACTTCAACGGCGGACAAGCGCGCAAAAGCAAATTGAGCATGCGCAAAAATGTTCGCTCCGCCCGCGCGGGCAAAAATGCACTAATGGAACTCGGCCTTAAGGATGACTCGTGTGTTTCACAGTTACTTGCCATAACTCATGAGGTTTATTCAAGTTTTGGTGTATGTCCTCCTCTTGAAACACGAGGTGTATTTCTGGACGTTTCCAAGGCGTTTGACAGGGTCTGGAATGAAGGTTTAATTTTTAAACTAAAAATGCACGGGGTTCATGGTCCTCTTTTAAATATCATAAAAAGTTTTTTGGCTGATAGAATGCAAAGGGTAGTATTGAACGGACAAACCTCGGCGTATAATAATGTTTTAGCTGGTGTGCCACAAGGGTCGATTCTCGGTCCTTTGTTTTTCCTTATTTATATTAATGATATACCGGATGGACTTCAATCCAACGTAAAAATATTTGCTGACGATACTTCTTCATACAAATTTATAAATAACTGTTTTACATCGTCATCTGTATGCTTAATAGTGATCTTAATATAATAGCTAACTGGGCCTATCAGTGGAAAATGTATTTTAATCCAGACCCTTCCAAACAGGCGGAGGAAGTTATATTTTCTACAAAAGTGCTTAAAAACCCATCATCCGATATTAGACTTTAACAATGGTATTGTTTCGTCTAAAGAATCACACAAACACTTAGGTATGGTGTTACACAAAAAACTCAGCTTTGACCAGCATTTGAAGGAAAAAATATCCAAAGCTAACAAAGGAATTGGCCTTATTAAGCGTCTCTATAAATTTTTACCAAGGCAATCATTTGCTTGGTGGGATCAACTTGATCCAAATATTCAAAATTCTTTCTCTATATCAATTTTTAAAAATTCTCTACTAAAATTTATACGTCCTGAAACTTTGGTGTTCACAATCCATTTGGTCTTAAATTGCTAACTAGACTCCGGGAGCACAAATTCCGCCATAGTTTCAATGATACCTTAGACCAATTCTGTTTATGTGGAACAGGTGCACTTGAAACGAATGAACATTTCCTTTTGCACTGCCCTACCATTGCTGTTCAGCGTATCTTACTTTTTGACAGTCTCCGTGCCAACAATATTTTTACCATTCCGTTAAATAGCCCCTTAATCGTAAATCTTCTTCTTTTTTGGTAATAAAATATATACTACTAATATGAATACAATTATTCTTTCGAACGTAATTAAATTTATGCTACAAACTAAACGTTTTGAGGGACCATTCATGTAAACCTAAAAACGATAATTGCATAAATCAAACTTGACCTTTTATGTAAAGTAAAGGAAGTTTCCCTGGCGATATCACGTATGTGTCTTGCAGGGATAATTTCCTATAGTTCCTTTTAGTATTGTATTGTTCTGTTATTTGTACGTTATGTCCATGTTTTCTGTCTTTGTTTCTATCTTTCAATGTTTATTTTTAAATTTTTAAAGTACGTTAATGTTTGTAAATTAGTATTTTTGAATAGAAAAACGAAAGAAAACAAAAACAACTATATCTAGTTTAGATAACGGTTTGTAGGTGATAAGCTATGGTTGTTCAAATGGTGCAAAATTCAAGGTTTTCCACCCATTCATATTCAAGACCCGGCCATTCATATTCAAACGTCTTTCATTCTGTTCAAATGGTGCAAAATTCAAGCTATCCATTCATATTCATGACCCTACCGTTCATATTCAAGGTCTAGTTAGTATTAGTAAGTATTATTTCGAGAGTCTTATCTAATTATCAACCTATCTCAAAATTACCTTGCCTTTCTTAAATTTTAGAAAGAACAGTACTAACTTGCATCTTCAAAAACAATAACAATTTATATCATATGCTGAAAATAAAACAAGCTTTGAGAACATTTTGTTTGTGGAGTATCTCAAGGTTCTAAAATATTAAATTCAATCTTATTTGCCTATGACACATTTGTTTTATTCCCATAAAAATATAAATGTACTGTTTGACAAAATGAATAGAGAACTCACATATGCAAATGAGTTGTTCAATAGCTAAATACTGGGAAAGCAAAATATCCTTGGCTATTCTAAGAGTGGTATTTTATATGCAATCCCATTAAATTGAGGTTTTGTAAGAAAAAATATATATTTACTGGGAAATTGACCCGTTCTAAAAGAAATAACCTGCTTCCTGAAAAAAAACTGTTATTAAGGAAACTTCAACTGTTTTCTTGGTTCACTCCAAAAAGGTGCTTCGTTGCAGTTAAGAACACCTATTTTCTTAGAACAGCTCTGTTGGTTGCTTCTGATAATACAAGCGTTCACATTACCATAAAGGGGTTTCCTGCATAAAATATATAAGTTGGGCTTATATGAAAGCCCTTCAAAAATGATGAAAATCTCTTTTTATTTTACCAAACAATACCGATCGGTTTTCGAGATATTGTAATTTAAAGCACTTTTAAGGCAGTAGATGTTCAAGCCAATTCTCAAAACTCGTGATGTAGTAAGTAAGTTTACCATATATGGCAAAATTATATTTGGCAATATCTTGGAAGATACATAACCTTAGGAAATACCATTTGGTACAGATATAGAAGGAGGATGAACAAATGCATTAAAAAAAGAAAAGATTGACGTTTAAAATGATTCCTGTCACTCGATCCAGGCCCTTTGGTGTTTTTGCAAATAATAGTTGAGGCGTAATAAACATTGAAGCATGAATTTATTTTTTGTTTACAGATTCCAAGGAAAGGTCACTTTTCATCTTTACGGATTTATTATTCAGATATCACAATGTCAGCAAAATGAAAAAGGGTCTGGAACTCAGGCATAGATCTAGGATATTGAGCAACTGTATCGGAAAGGCCATCCTTGAACCTTTTAAACGGCAAAAATACTCCTTTTCATAAATCATTGCGCAATATTACGTCATCTTTTCAAAACAGCCCATCTGTACATTTTAATGAAAACAGATTAAAGATTCAGATTCCTTGTCAAAAAGTAAACAAACAGACATTTTTTTTAGAGTTCCTAGTAAATCAGAAAAGCTGTATCAACTGTTAAAAAACATTCATTAACCCAAGCCTCTTTATCATAACGAGGCTTGGGTTGCTAAATCCAAATATAAGAAGGCTTTGACCGGATATGGTGATAGTCTAAAAAATCGGATCTGTTTGGATTTAAAAACTTGGAAAATACCCTACAAGCATTTTTTTACGTAGAATCCATATGTGAAGTCCGTTTTTAATAGAAACAAACTTCAAATTTCGGTCTAATATGAAAAGGTCTATTGTTCTTAAAATGTTTTAATTTCTAAATAATTTTTTTGCTTCCATTAATTTTCTTTTAAACTTTCAAACAAATTTAATTTACCCTATCAAAAAAGTTACTACGCGTGCGTGTTATAGGGCAAGTGTTTTATTAAAATCAAAATAAATAATCCAACGTTAAGTGAAATCTGATTCGCAAGTGAAAAACAAAGCCAGTCTGCACACAACGTATGACAAAATATGAACGCGGAACAATTATGATTTCCTTAGTGTTTCACCTGATTTCTGGGCTCATCAGTATGACTAGGTATAACCCGTTAAAAACAGCACCCAACGATAGGTAACTAACAACCATTTATATTGATTTATCTATCTTTTGATTGTGCGTTTTGATTTTGTCTTTGTGACAGGTTTTATCATTTTAAACACACTTTGAAGAAAATGAGAAGCATTATAGCTAATTTTAATTAATTGGAGACATCCTTCCAGCGAAGCGTTTAAATTTTTTCTTGAATATGGTTACCATATCATGAATTTTCTGTACTTGTTATTTCTTCTCCTTTACATTTCTACTGATTTTCATGCTTATCTTACTTCAGTTGAAGTATAAAAAGTAAGAACATTACCTCCTGATTATATATAAAATTTATAAGAAATGTAACGCCTTTTGGGGTGTTGAATTTCAATTTTTAAATTATTTTAAACTAAGTACTGCTTAATCTGAAAGTCGTCTTTTTTCACACCACACCCTCACAAAGTGGTGTATTACGGCAATAAATGGTAAAAAAAAGGCAACTTTGGATATTTTCACATCTTATTTAACCCTTGAATGACCGCGATGTTTAAAAAAAATTGTTTATTTTTTTAATACGAAAATCTACGTCAAATAGCTACTTTGTTAAAGATTTTTGGAAGTTTATGTCGACACCATTGGAAAGCTACGTCACTCCTCTTTCATTTAAGCTACCGAAAAAATCGTTCCCGCACGCCAGGGGGCGCTGGACCCCCGGTTTTGATGCCGTATAAACAGAGTTTATGTTACATTGAAAATGATTTAAGGTCTTCATACACTGGAAATATTAATGTCGACATACCCTGAAACTTTTCTGTATTCTAATGTATAGATGCTTTGAAATATCCTGAAAAACTGCGAGGAAAGATTAAAAAGTATTTCACGTGAAAGAAAAAAACCCAACTACAATCCTGGCCATAATATATTGGCACAAAGTGCCAAAATTTCAAAAATCAAATTCCACAAGTGCTGCGAAAGTGTTGATAGATATAACTACGGAAAGAATTAAACTTTTCCAGTTTACTAATGACTTAAGACTTAGTATCTTAGGCACTTTGGTAGAGAAGTAACCGTGGCTATGTAGCACTGTTGGACAAGGCAAGTGGACTCGCTTTCCTCCTAATTGGTCCATTTAAGGACTTTGTGACGTCATAAGATATGTTGATCAGTGAAAGACAGAAAATCTTGGATGTTTTTTGATAAATTACAGTGACACGGGCGATCCCACGCGGTTTCCTACATACACCTAACCTTCATCTCGTGCAATGGGCACGAGAAGGGTAAGGCGCTAACACACAAATCAGCATAAAACGTCAAAAGTGTCATAATTAATGTCCAGGATTGTAGGTTCGGTTTTTTTTCTGCCTCGTGAAATATTATCAAAGGTACCGACAACACGCGACCTGCGATCTTGCATGATCTTTGAAAAAAAGTAATTTTGACTATGTTTTAGTGCGTGTAGCAGCCCCTACAAATAATTTTAAATAACAATTAATAATTTTAACAGCTAAGACTATGGATATATTTCTCTTCTTATTTATCCCCATGTCTGCTAGTATTTTGGGTAAAGAATAATGGTAAATATCTGAAAGAAAAACACAACAGAGAGGGCTGGAAGTACAAAACTGGGTCTTGCTGGATAAAGTTTCTCTAAATTGTTTAGGCGGTTGGATAAAAAGCCCTGCCACTGGGAAAGAGGTTTGGTAATTTGGCTAATGTGGGGCTAAGTCTAGGCAATTTAGCGAAATATCATCCAGCATCATCCAGCGCCATATATAACCTATCACAAACACAATTTGAGCAGTAACATAAATTTAGCTCAAATGTTTTTGTGTTCATTCTTAGATACTTTCTGAATATAGCTCCTATTATGAAGCCATGGCCATAACCTACTTGCTCTCATCTTTTTCGAATCGTTTTATAATCATTGCGATGACCAACCTCGTCCCCAGGGTTTCTTTTCCTTTTTTTACTTGAGCATAGCGCAATACAATACATCACAAGTTTTGAGTAGTGGCTTGAACATCTGCTGCCTTAAAATATCTGCAATATCTCCAGAACCGCTCGGTAATTTTTGATAAAATAAAAAGGGGTTTTCATCATTTTTGAAGAGCTTTCATATAAGCCCAACTCAGTTTTTATGCAGGAATCCCTTCAAAAGATAGTTGAACCTTTCGTAATCATGTCCAGTATTTCATAAATAACTATTTTTCATCAAATAATACGTATATGAAAGTATATATTTTCTGAAAGCTTACTAAATTATCTATCTAACCAACCTAAGCAATAAGCTTGCTTTGGTAGTTATCGAGAGAGAGAGAGAAATGTTGAACCATATTTTCGTCGTTTCATGAAATGAGCTCCAAGTAACGGTACGATAAACCTTTTCTAAATAAATATATTGTCATAATCCTGAAGTCGTTCTCTAACAAAACTTATAAAACGCCTGTTAAATGGTTAAGATGAATAATAATATTTATCACATTAACAAGATTCTCCGTAGTGCTCTTTGGTGCAGTCATAAAGATTCTCCGTAGTGCTCTTTGGTGCAGTCATAAAGATTCTCCGTAGTGTTCTTTGGTGCATTCATAAAGATTCTCCGTGGTGTTCTTTGGTGCATACACACTTCTCCGTGGTGCTCTTTGGTGCAATCATAAAGCCGAAGCGGCTTCTTGTTTACATTTTTGAATGTTTGAAGGATAATTTCATTATCATGGAATGTCATCAGAACATACTTATCAGTAAGAAATCAAAATATTTCTACATCTAAAATTTCTTTTAAATATGCTTTTTTTACTTGAACTACCCTAAGACGAGAGAAAATCATGCATCTATTCAAAATGCTAATTCCTGACATAGTTTAAAATGTGTCCTTCAAAATACCTACTTAATACGATTTTATTTTTGCTAAATTTCCACTAGCCTCAGGGTGTATACGGATTGATCTATAATCAAAACTTAACACAGTAGACATTCGACGTCGAATATTGTTAAATAGACATTGGCTTATCGACGTTGCATTTATTCAAAATATTATAAATACGTTTGGCTGTTTCCACAAAAATTAATTTTCTCCCTCCCTCGCTTGTTCACCCATATACCGTACAAAACTTTGAAACTCAGCGCACCCAACCCAGTAGGAAGTACTCAGCACTTGCTACCAAGCTCCGCATATCTCTTTGAAGTTTTGAGTTTCCTCAAAAATTAATGTTACTGATTATTATATCGAAAGAAAAATATACAATTGTAACTTCAATAAAAATTAAAAACTATCAACGATTAATTTTTATTACATGGAAGCTACAACCATTCACATAAATTTCGAAACTTTCAAAATTGCACCACCTTTTCAGGCTGGCTCCCTTGACAAGGCAAGTGGACTCGCTTTCCTCCTAATTGGTCCATTTAAGGACTTTGTGACGTCATAAGATATGTTGATCAGTGAAAGACGGAAAATCTTGGATGTGTTTTGATAAATTACAGTGACACGGGCGATCCCACGCGGTTTCCTACATACACCTAACCCTCATCTCGTACAATGGGCACGAGAAGGGAAAGGTGCTAACACACAAATAAGCATAAAACGCCAAAAGTGCCATAATTAATGTCCAGGATTGTAGATTTAGTCGTTCTCGTCAGATAAGAAATTTCCTGCCGCGAGCCGTGAAGTGCCGTGAATCCCGATTCCCCGATTTTCGGCGCGGCTTCTTAAAGAAACGACTAGATCTAGCCCATACGCTCAAAATACAGCGATATTTCGAGGTTTTACTGTAAAGAGAAAACTTTTTTTATTCGCATCTTTTATCAATTCATGAAACAAACGATATTTACAAGTTAAGTTGTTTAATCTGATAACTAATTAACTTTCTTTTATACGGAGTCTGTCTAAATGGAGAGTTAAACATGGAGAGTTAAAAATGACCACGCCCTGTTTTTGAACAACCACGTCCATATTTTTTTAGCTCTCCAAATCTTTCAGTCTTTAATTAACTCAACTTCTTCTTTAACTAATGGAATTATATTTTTTGCCCCCGAAAGCCGCGGCCGTAGGTGGGAACCTTATTGGTCGTGTACGGAAAATTCTTAGGGATGAAGCCATTTCAGATTTATCGCAATCGCAAGACTTTTTTTGGCTCTTCATCTTAAAGCTTTTCATTCCGGTTTGTATCGATTCTTTTATACATATTGAATCTCTGCGGAAGATGCACAAAATTTAATTGGCTCTTCGTCTTAAAGCTTTTTATTGCGGTTTTTCTTGATTATTTTATACGTATCGAGACTCTGCGGAAGAAGCACTACATTGCATTGCACTGATTTAATTGAGTCTTCATCGGAGAGATTATATATCTCGTTGTTGCAATGTTGCTGCTCTCAGTGCTTTTAACTTTTCAATATCGGTGTTTACTTCGAAGCATTTGAGTATGCTTACTAAGTATATGCCAAACACCACATTTCGCCTTTTTCTATTAGAGAATAAGTTCCATTCTTATCATTAAAACGTGGACGTAATTTGAAATTGTTGATAACTACGCTATTTGTTTTTTAAGGCTGTTTTTCTATTTTACACCTTGTTCTACCTTAGAGAGTTAATATTCGCCACTCGCACAAATTTCCCCCTAAAACTCATGGTCACAACAGCATTGATTCGCGAAATTAAGTTCTACATATTTTTGAAACGTTTCTTTCCTGACGGCAATGTGATTTGTTACATATATGTGTAGTTTTTCACTTCACCCGAAACTCGTTCGTTAAACTATTTTTACTTCGTTCATCCTTAAATTACCATCATATGCCTAATTTTTACAGCACCAAACCAACCACGTTCCCAGGGCCCTTTTTCCTTTTTTGATATGGAAGACGCCGTCCCAAGCATGGCCCTGGGAACGAGGTTGAGCGCCAAACTATAAATCTAAAACCCAATTGGGACGGGGGCTTATAGCGACAGCTAACTGCTAGTTCTAATCATGTCAGCTGTTCTTTAACAAAGAAATAACAATTAAATAAATATACAACCAGCTATGATAATTTACCAATTTGATGGTGGTGTATTAAAATATTCTTTAAAATTTCAGTTCAAATACCTGCAGTGTTTAGTATAGTCAAGAAGTAAATAAGAAAAGCTTTTATCTAGAATCACCTGCGTTAAATAGTTTCTTTGGCCATTGCAAATTCAGGCTGGTAACGAAGGTGATAATTAACTTGACATCAACCGGTTGAATAATTTTTTTTTCAACTAATTCTTGATCGCAGTCATCTAATATGATAAAAACAAGTTGTAAATACTTGGTGAAGTAAAAAGTGGGCGTGGCCAATTTTAACTGTCCATGTTTTTAACTGGTGGGGCCTGGTGAAGTCTTTTAGTCTTCTTCTCGCTCCAGCCAGTCATAGTACATTTTAAATACTAATATTTATACATCTTTTGTTTATGAGAATGTATAACGGCGAAAATATATCATGAAAGAAAAAAGTAACTCTCCAACTTTAACTCTCCAAATAGCCATCCCCTTTTATATGCAGCCATGCACCTTTTAAAATTAGATTATAAGTTTTTCGAAATTTTAATAAACATCTTTTTTAGAAAATTAGATTTCTGCATAAAAATAAGATGACATATTCTGACGAATCTAATGTTTATTTTATTATTCCTCCCTATAATATTTTGATGATGTTCCAACCTCATTCACAGGGCCATTTTTCCTTTTTGATCTTGGGACGGCAAAAATGGCATCGGGAACGAGGTTGATGATGTTCATATCAGTAAAACTCTCTATCCAGACAGAAGAAACGAAAACGAATTATTTACAGTTGATTCTAGCGATTTTAATTATGCGGTTACCAACAGAAGCAGCCAACGGAGGTGTTCTGAAATGCCAGGAAGGGCTTTTTAAATAGAATTTTATAAAGTTACCGAAGTCTTCTAGAACACCTCCATTTCTCAGGAAGACATTTTTAATTTCCCAGAACACCTAAATTTGCTAGGAATAACTCCTTTTTTCCTTAGAACACCTCAATCTGCCAGGAACTAAAACATTTTTTCAAGTGCAAAAATTATTTTTTCTTAGAACAGCTCAATGTTCCAGGAATAAAATTATTTCACCTCTTTTTGCCAGGAACCCTAAAAATTGCAGCTCTATTTGCCAGGAACAAAACGATTCCTTCCTAGAATACCTCATTTCCCCAGGAACCAAAACTTTTCTTCCTAGAACACCTCTTTTTGGCAGGAGAGGGAAAATAATTGCTTAGAATAGCTCAATTTTCCAGGGGAGGAAGAAATTGTTACTAGAACACCTCAATTTGCCAGGAACATCAAATTGAGTATTTCGTTAGAACGCCTACATTTGCCAGCAAGGCTACCCCTCTAGAACATCTATTTCTTAGAACACCTCGGTTGGCTGCTTTCGTACCAAGGTGATGTATTTTAAAGATATGATTTACCATGTCATGGACCTGAATGACTTAAACTTTGGGCTACGTTTCGAGAGATACTTCTCTCACCATCGGGCCCAACAACCAACGCCTTGTGAAAAGGAAAGAAATTATGTTATTATAGAAATGAAAGATATTATAAAAAACAGTTCTTCCATTTATATCAGTTTCAATGCACCCATTGTAAATCTATTTTAATTAAAACAAAAAACACTTCTTGAAACATATGGCGCAAAAATATAAGAACTTCATGATGGTGCTAAACGTATTCGTATGGAGATCTTGAAAATTAAATTCAACACGAGAAGTGATTTAAAAAATTTATTCTTCTACGTTTTACATCATCACAGCACGTAAAACGAAATGACTAGCCAGGAAATCCCCGACTTATATTTTACCGGAGAATCTTTAAATTAAAAAACGAGATCAAATAATCAAAGAGCATAGTTTACTTGGATACGAAATGACGGCGTTTTCCAAAACCACCGACCATTCGTATAAGTGGAGAGTTAGAAGAAAATGGAGAGTTGAGAGAAAATGTTGAGAATTACGGGAGACCACGCCCACTGTTCATTTACCCAGCCCAACTTTTCCTAACTCTCCTCTTATTATCGTCACTATTAATATTTAGTTACGGGAACTGGTAACTCTCCCCTTACGAGCTTCGTCGTTAAGATATGGATAGTTATGCGAACTGAAATTACAAATTTCTGAAGGAAACCGAAACCATACCATAAATTTTTGGTTTCTTTCTGAATGCTAGTTTCTCTTCGTTCAAATGTGGTATTACCAAGATAAGATGACGTGGGAAGAAGTCTATGTGTTTCGGGAATGTTTTTGAACGAAGCTTTTTCCAAGTAAAAATATTTTTCTGGCTTCCTGGCGTTATAGCTGTTTTAGTTTAGTTTAAGTTTCAGTTTTTTAAGTTTCAAAACGATACCTGTCACTCGTTCCAGGCCCTTTGGTGTTTTGTAGATGCTGGAATATATAGCTGACGGGTAAACATTGTGGCATGCATTTTAGAGAATGAATTTATTTTTTGTTTACAACAAGTCAAGGTCATTTTTCATATTTACAGCTGTATTATTCTTCAGATATCGCAGTCTCAGCAAAATGCAAAAGGCCCTGGAACTAGTGACATGTACCATTTTGAATATTAATATTTTTTCAGAAGATGTATTTGGTCATCTGTACCAAATTTTATTTCCTAAGGTTATACATAAATGAATTTTCCAAGTAGTCCAGGAGAAATAGCGATGAACCTAGAAGTAATTGTCACAAAGCTGTATTTGGTATCATTAGAAGCGCAATTTTATGTAGATTATGAAAATACTAATCCTCCATTCTGAATCCTTGGGCAAAAAAAAGTATGGCGCAAAACGTGAAAGGTAGTA
>JANTOQ010262142.1:0-13283 GCA_027564595.1 Bythotiara depressa | reverse complement strand
CAACAATCGTTGCCCGGTGGTCGTTTTAGGAATGCATCAACGGTGAACAACGGAATATTGCCTTTGCTACTCAATTCGGCAACCAGCAATATCACTCATAATGGCACTGATATTTTAACACAATGGCTGGTGGAAACTCACCAAGAAGTTGCAGGCAATGAAACACTTCAAAACCGGCTATGGGGAGCCTCTGTGATGGCAGCCAACCGACCAACAAGTTCTCTGCCAGCTCTACTGCAGCAAGTTTTAAACTGGATTCGGAGAGGTTAGTATGTTTCTTTTGATTCATTGTTAATGCATCCTACTACTCCTCCTTCTCAAGATGAGTATACCATACAATTTTCACCAGGCAACATTTCTCCTACATTGTCCTTAGTACCTTGCCAACACAATAGACATAGGGTTATGGATCTCACATGGAGGTTGGCTGCCTGGAGCACATATTTGCATTGTGTCAATATATTTTTCTCAGAGCTTATTAGTCAGTTGATATACTACCAGTCCCTCATATATATCGACTCCTCAGTCTGTCAATCATCAGCTGCCCTTTGGTGCCCCCTAGTATTATTCTTTACAGCAGGACAGCAACTGCTCACAACAAGCCTGTCATTTCTTCAATACCAGAGGCAGGTGTGACAACAATAGATGTAGTTACAAACACAAATGCCGCACTTGTCAGGGGGACCATGCACAGATCTATTGTAACAGGTGGAACAAATAATTTTCCCTCTAAAACTGTAAATATTTCTCAGCAAAAGAATTCTTCTTCTGTAAATAGTTCAACACGAAACGTTTTTAGTTCAACCTCATTATACGGCTCTTTCAACCCTTTACCTAACAGAATTATAAAACCCATTAGAGCTGATGTGTTGTGTATATACCTAGAGCATCATCCTAATCAAGATTTAGTCTCCTCAACGGATTTACTTTTGGTTTTGATATCGGTTTCACTGGTACAATTAGTCCTGGTCAACAGCACACTTTATTATCTGCCCACTCCAATCCAGACCTTGTGCATGCAGCTATCCAGAAGGAACTAAAGAGGGAACACATAATAATTCTAGATTTGTCTTCCACACAGGGTCCATCTATAAATGAGGGTATCCCCAAAACAGACCTTTCAGTGCATTATTCGTCATTTGATGATGCTGTAAGAATGGTTGCTTCCCTTGGATCACATGCATTCATGGCTAAGTTGGATATTAAACATGCATTCCGATTGTGCTCTGTCCATCCTAGCAATTGGCCATTGTTAGGATATCAGTGGGAAGACCAATATTTCATAGATACCCGATTACCATTTGGCAGTAGGTCCTCTCCATTTATTTTTAACTGCCTTGCAGATGCCTTAACATGGATCCTAATGGTAGTTTTTGCATCTCCTAGCTTATCCACTACCAGGATGATTTTTTTCTCTGTGGTGTCACAGCAGAAGAGTGTCAACAATACATGGGCATTATGCAATCAGTGTGTGATGAACTCGGTATACTACTAGCCCCAGACAAAATCTGAGGCCCCAGTCAAACCATCACCTACCAGTCATACCATCACCTACTTAGGTATTGAAATTGACACTTCTGAATGTATCATTTGTTCACCATCTGAAAAGTTCATTGAACTTCTCTCAGTTTAAAAAACTTGGAGTGAAAAGAGAGCTGCATTCATTAATTGGTTCGTTATCCTTTGCCTGTAATGTGGTGAAACCCAGCAGAATTTTTCTTCGTCGTCTAATTGACCTTTCTACAACTGTTACAAGCCTAAACAATCAAATTACCCTAAATGCTGAAGCTCACTTAGATATTCACTGATAGTTGGAATTCTTTCCTTCATGGAATGGAGTTGCTTTTGTCCAACAGGAGCCAGTTTCATTAGACTCACTCCATTAAATGGGGTTTGGGCCCTCTATGGGAATCATTGTTTTTCGCAATCATGGCCAGCATCACTCACTGACTATGACATAGCCTATCAAGAGTTGTTCGCTATTGTGGCAGCAGTGTGTACATGGGGCATGAGTGGGTGAACAGACAAATAGTGTTTCATATGGATAATGAAGCAATCACACATATCTGGTTATCTGGCTCATGCAGGGAGAAGCATCTTATGACTTTGGTCTGAAAGTTATTTCTGTTTGCAGCCCAGCACAATACCAATGTGTTAATGCATCATATTCCTGGACATCATAATTATTTGGCTGATTGTCTATCTTGTTTACAGGTAGAGAAATTTCTAGCATTACACCCAGAAGCAGATCAATGACCAACTCCAATTTCAGGTGACATGTGGCTTCTCTGCTAAATGGTGTAGCTTTCTTCCATCAATTGGCATTAGCTCCATCAACATTTTCCATCAATTCCACTACCTTTTTGTCATACCAACAATCGGGGGTAGTGATGTTCTCTCTCAATCAATCAGTTTTACAATGTTATGTGGTATCCCTGGCACATAGGGTTGCATACAAGACCATCAAACTTACTTGTCCGGTACCATGCTACATTGAGTGGATGTTATGCTCGAATTTCGGCAATGCCGCAGTTATATTTTTTGCTGCTGGGGATCCATCGTGTACAAGGTTCTTCCCGTCTTCGACCCAGACGTCAACCACTCACAGTGGCATATATCCATACAATCCGTCAGTACATCCACCGCAGCAATTTCCATCAAAGCGATCGATTAATGCTGTATAATGCAGTGAGCTTAGCTTTCTTTGGGCTCTTGTGCTCAGCAGAGTACACTTCACCATCTCAAACAAATTTTGAAGTGACAACCACACTCCTGTTTACAGATGTGAATTTTTCACCAGACAGGACAATATTATACATACAGATTAAATCTTCAAAGACTGACCCATTTAAAGTTGGATGCATCGTTCGGCTCAGTGTGCTTCATGAAGGTTCATCCGGCTCGTTCAGGACCGCTTTTCTCTTTCCACATTAGGCGATATATCACCAGGCAATTTCTATCACAACTATTACAACAAAGCCTTCCACATTCCATTAATTTCAACACTAATTCATTTCGTATTGGTGGGGCATCGGCAGCAGCATCAGCCAGACTTCCTCACAGCATGATCCAAATTTTGGGAAGATGGTCAAGTGATGCATATCATCAATACCTCCACTTATCGGATCACTCCATTAGGTCATTTTCATCACGTATTGCTTTCATCACGTATTGCATCACAAATAATGACTTAACATGTACATGGAACATTGGCAACTGCTCGTCACATTTTCTTGTTAATTAATTTCTATATATTTGTGTATCTTCTGTTTAGAGGTTGGGGAATTTGGGGGTGCCTTCACTGCATCATTCTGTTTCCTGCAGGTCACAGCTCTTTTCCTTAGACTGATTCAACCATATGTTAGGGCATATAATACTTTGTATTATGTGCTAGTTAGTTTTCGCAGATAATGGTCCATAATATATATATATATAACACTTCATCTGCCTTAAGGTGACAGTTATTAAAAATGGAAGTAAAGGCGACATCTAATATTTTGTATTAGCATGGTTCCTATAACCTCTAGGGTATGAGTGGATACTTTTTTTCACTACATAGTACAGTTAAAGGCCAACAGTGGTGCTTGTTTGAACATATTTGTAACCTAAATAATATATGTTGCCTTAACGTTTGCGTGTAATTATTACTGTTGCCTTGACGTTTTTTTTAACTCTTTCCGCTACTAAGGTACCTTATCTCCACGGGGGAGGGTAAATTCTATCTCATTCCGCATAGTTGGACTAGAGTTAAAAATGCCACGCCAACGTGTCACTAGATGCAAGAGTACAAACTGACCATCAAAATTTTTAATATTTTGCGTTATTCGTAAACCGTCGCTCGGTGTAAGAGAATCTTATTGTAGATGGAACCAAGAAGTAAAATCTTTCTCTTAATGAGAATTTACCTGAAATATATCCACCCGTGCTCAAGAAATTCTATTTATGTGTGTCATCATAAGTTCGTTTGTTAACACCGCCACAATATACAGCCAAAAAACTTTTGTTGACAATATCGACAGAATTGGAACTTTTCAATGTTTATTATTTTACAGCTGAAGAACCACTGGCCAGCTTCAATTCATAAGTGCAGAAAGACCTTTCTAGCATAATGGGAAAAATGAGCAATTTTAGAAAGAAACGTTTATGGTGACACAAGAATGTCAGCCTAACACAAATTTTCTGTCACGAAATGTCGTCCTAATGCTATGCACATACACATACACACACACACACACACATATATATATATATGTGCATACACCAGGTCAGGATTTTTCCTTAGTCACATTATATTACAGTTTTGGGCTGTTGTCAGCCCTGTTTAGTTTACATACATGGGTTGTAGTTGACCCACCAGTCTAGGGCTGTTATTGGCCCACTAGTTACAGGGTTGTTGTTGGCCCATAGTGTAGGGTTGTTGTTCCGTGATTGCAGTGTACAGCAAACAACAAAATTTCAATCATTATCAACGAATCCAACCAATGTTTGTTCTTTGTACATCTCTCATTTGTTAGTCTTGATTGTGGTCTTCCTTTTTGAGATGATTTCACATTCGCAGGGCGACATTGAAAAGCAGTATCACAAAGATCGTTGATAAATGATTCTTTAAATTTCTTTAGTGTTGATTTTGGTGCATCAGGACTTTGTAAAAGTGCATACATGAGATAAGCTTCACTTGAGAAATTATCCAAGAAAATATTCTCTTCCACCATTTCATGGTTTTACTATCAAGTTTGTTGAAATATGTAACATTTTGACCAAGCCTATCACAACCATTCATATATTGTTTATTTTCATGGATTTATTAATGGCCTTTGTATTACTTTCCCATGTTTAGTTGTAACATCAATCATTTCTTTGTGAAACTTTGTAGAGACAGCAACAACTTTCTTGCCTTTTTATCCTTCCACATGCAGAGTAAGATACCAATTTCACTCCTGTAGAACACTGATTCGAGATGCTTCAATGTATTTCCTGATTTTATTTCTGCAGGATAATTCTTCCAATTTGATTGTAATGTTCTGGTATAGTACATGTTGTTTGGGCTCATATAATTTACGAGGTTATGTGTTGTATAGTATCTATCTGCAAAGGCATGATGTCCAGTTCCCAATAGGCATAAAAGATACTTGAAGATTTTCTCCGATTGACCTGCACCTGTTTCAAATTCTGCATATGACATTTCCAAACCAAAATGTTAGAATATTATATACCTACGTATCCAGTTGAACTATCACAAAGACCAAATGTTTTTATATGGTATTTGCTTGTTGTTGTTGTATTGTTTATATCGCCATCGTCCTTTCCATTTGATTACCATTTCATCCAGAGAAAGGTTTTCGTATGGATAGAATGAACTCCGAAAGTTCCGAACAAATTTATTTAGGAATGGCTCGATTTTGTTCTTCAAAAGTGTTTCATTGACATCACCAGAATGTAGCATGGTATGATGTAAGACTTCATACCTACTCTTTTGAAGTGTCCTAGCATACCATGGGGTGGAAAAGAAATCCGACTGTGACCAGTAATCTTCTATTGATGCTCTAATCTAATCCCATCGAAATACTTATTGCAAGATACTTTAATAATTCATAAAGTTTGATAGGTTTCCAGGAGTACAATGATCTTTTCTTGGCTGGTGTATTTTGCTTTAATCTCATATCAGCATAGCCATTTAAAAGTTTCACTAAAACCATTTTGTAACTCTAAAGTAAATAATTCAAAGAAACAGTCAAGCAGTGTCAACTCAGCATCAATATTATCTGACAGGATTCCCGGTTATTTGGCAGGTTGAAAAGGAAAGTCAAATACAGAAGTGTCTATTTCATTTTCTTCTAATAACATCCAGGTGTCTGTAGTTCGAATAGTTTTTAATCTTTTAGGTGCCAGTGAAGGAGGGTTTTCATCGGCTTGTCCTGGTTCATCATCATCTTCCTCATCATCATTTTGTACATTTGATTGTTTGTCACTAAAAACAACATCTACCCAGTTATCATCAGTGAGAAAAATTTCACCAGCACTTTCAGAATCATCACTGGAGCTTTCTATCTCACTCTCAAAATCATCTACTTCATCTTCGAACCATGGGGAAACAATTTCTGCAGCTTCTCCTATGGTATACCTCCTTCTTGCAGAGGCCATTTTTGTTTTGATTTTACAATTACAGTTTTGTCAGCATAAAAAGAAGCCGATGCAATAATATTTATAATTATTATAATTATGCATAAATAATAGCAAACACTCCGTAAAATGTTAGCATAATTAATTGTCATTCATATTAAAATCATTTGATTAATACAACTTCTTATGTCATAATTACAAACTATGACAAAGCCGCTGTGAGAGGCTTCACGACTGCCATTGTGAGCAGCTTCATGTATGGAATGAGTTAAGGAAACATCATTTTACGTTTTTCAAATTTCTCATACCACTCAAATACATTGAATGTGTTACCATCATAAACATATTCTTCATCATCAGAATCAATATGAGAATCTACTCCTAAGATACCTGGTTCTGCTAAAGCGTCACTTTCATCGACAAAATATCATGTGATTGGACACAAAATAATAATGAATGTTCTCAAGAGTGAATTCTTTTTACAACAATGGATAGAAATGGAAGGAACCATGTGCGAAAGGAGAAAGATAACACGAAAGACACTAATGTACATGATTTTGAAGGAATTGAAATCAACTTTGTGAGAAGGTAGATGCATCAGCCCTTCAGTAATTTCATGTTTTAGAGGCATTTCCAAAAATGCTCTCAACATTAAGGCCAAATCCCTGAAATATACTAAGAAAAAACCACAACAAGTGATGTGAAAGAAAATACACTAAAAAACATAGGCCAATTTGACAACAAAATAACAAAAACACATGTACCTGTTCTTCATTGTCAGCAGTTGTATTACCAATGGATTGTTCCTGGAAGAACAAAGAATAAATCAGTGTGTGAAAATTATAATGTGACCTTAAGGTGACTCCCATGGGAAGAGTGCTCACTCTACCCATGCTTACAAGGTCAATCCCTGGCATGAGTCATATGAAAGACTAAGAAAAATGGTACATGATGCTTGACGGCTTAACAATCAGTATTATGTAACCAAGATCATTTACATGATATGTTTAATGAAATTTGTCTTTTCTGGAATATTAAATTCCACAAAAGCCCTTCCTTTCCTTTGCTAACAATTGTGTGCATCTTTGTATACCAGTGTTGTACTTAAGAAAACAAATTGGGAATTACACATTTATATACATAAAATGAAATGCATGGATATTATTATGATACAAGACTAATAATTTAAGCTCACAATACCTCCATTAAATTACGTTCTTCATCCAGCTCTTCATTTTCAATTTTCACTAGTTTGTTTATACTTTGCATCCTTGCTAAATGACTCATCCATTGCTCCTTTGGCAGTTTATATACATCCATCCACTGTTTACACAAGTCTAAACAATGTTGTTGATGTCAAATGAAACAACAGTATCATAAATTGATGTGTGTAACATATATATCTCTATGACATACCCCTAGCTGTTGTGACATTTTACAGGAACGTTTACTTCAAATGCCACTATAACTGATATATGACACATATTAATTCTTGTTGTTTTGTTGTCATAATTTAATGCATGTTTTCTATTCCTTTATAAGCCCATCAAGGCCTTTCCATAAAGGAAAAAATAACTGTAGTGTACTTAATATTATGCTCTAGATGTCCTTAGCTTAATGTAGCATTCCAGAGCATAATATTAAATACACTACAGTTATTTTTGGAAAGGCCCTTGTGAACCTATCAAGGAATAGAAAATATTCATTAAATACAACAACACAACAAACTTTATTTACATATTAATACCATCTAGTTTCACTTCTAGTAAACTTTGATACTCATGACAACATTTTGACTTGAATAAAGGTAGACATAATATTACAATTTTCACAAGTACACCAGTGCATATTTTGCCAGGCAACTAGATTCTAGTTCTTCATTGCTTGAAGAAGAAGATTCGCTGTCTAAATTAAAATTCATCTGCGATTCTGCATTAGAATATTCTAGCTCTAATGCGTGGCCATCAAAAATATCAATTTCTTTAATATCTGAGTATGATGCCTTGAATATAGATTCTTCTTCTGTGTTTGACTTATCTCACATTTTTAATTCACTGCTGAATGTTTAATGTTTTTAAATAGATAGAGCCAGCATGATGCCAAAACTATACTCAACTCAAGGATTAACTGTGGTTGTGTATATAAAATTTTGTTGTTGAATGGTGGCGAGTGTTGGGAGAAAAGGCAGAATAAATGTAAGTGAAAACTTCACATTAACTATTAAAAAATCAGTTTTTTTATGAAATACGCTTTCATACATGTTTGTCAATTATTATTGCGCAAAAAAATCGAAACTTATTTTTAAACGTTGTTTGTGCTTTAAAATAAACACCTGATTTGCATCTTGATTATAAGACTTAGGACTTGTGATCTCATGCACACTGGCCTTCAGTGGCCATGTGTATATCAGTAAAAACAGACCAATCTACCTTTCCAACTGACAGCTAAATATGTGGAATCTTCTGATAAATAAACATGTTCAGCAACAATTCCTTTCTCTTCATCTTCCTATAAATAAACATTTTAAAAATCCATCTAATGAACAAGAAATTATAACAGACATGCCATAATGTCTTAATTTGGAAAGAACGACTTCGTGATTGGGCCAGCGGGGAAGTAAATTTTTCAATTTCAATGGCCTAGTTTAGGCCACTGTTAATTAATTGTAGGTTCAGTGTCATCTGCGTGTGCTACGCAAAAGCTATGAAAATAATCTGCATTCTAAATAATTATTTTAGTCTTAAATCTCATTTTAGAATTCCTGCTTGCTTGTAAATGTTTACCACTGCTTTATTTATTTATTTTCATTTCTCCCATTTATTATTAAGATTTGTTTTTCAAGCCTGTGATCTAAAACGGAACTGACTATTGACTATTGACATTGTCACAAATAAAATCCCAGCAGGAGTGTTGTTTTTTGTCTAACAACCTTGCATTGAAATTCAAATAATATGGTGTCTTCGATTAGTGACGTTAGTACAGTGAAAAAGGCAGAATGACGAAAAGTGTTGGTAAAGTTGAATATTATTGCAGTAACTATATACAAGTGTGAGAGTGCAAGTGCAAGTGTGAGTACTGGGAGGTAAACACTGCTGCTCATCTGTTTCCCTTCAAAAGAGCAGCAACATGTAATGTCAAAAGTTATTTATAACACTAATCGTGCTGTAAAAAGTCACTTGCGATTATTTTAATTTCAATGCAAGGTTGTTAGACAAAAAAGACACTCCTACTTAGATTTTATTTGTAACAATGCCAATAGTCAATAGTCAGTTCCATTTTTGGGTAGATAAAAGAAGTAGTAGTAATGTCGTAATTCCCAGAAGAACAAGAACTGACCTTTCTTTCCTGTACAAAAATTCGACTGATGTGACTAGAAAATGTAATACCTGCTTTCTATTACACAATAAGAAGTAGCACATCTATCTCGGGAATATCAAATAATGGAACCTAATCTCAATTACATATTTTAGCATTAAGTTGAAGCCAAACTGTATTATTACACACTGGCTACAAAATTGAGTGTGCCAAAAAGTGACAGCAGAGAAGTTATGAGGCAGTTATATTTAGTAAGTATGAGGGGATTTACGTATATAGTGTGAGAATAAGGTAGAAAATGATTGGATGTTCTTTCATCAATCAGGAGGTTGGATTAAAGCTTCTTTTGTAAGAAATTTATAATAACCGACAGGTATTTCAGCACAACGCCAGCTGGAATTTTTTAGTGTAAATAAAAATGAATGTAAAAATGAATGAACTATTTGCGAAAACATGGCAGTAAATTGATATATGAAGAAAATAACTGCTTTTTTGAGGAACAAGCTTATTGCTAGAATTTAGAAACAAATTAAAGTTTTGATATTGATAAAGTTAAAAAATCTCCCATGTGAGAAATATTCACTTTTAGCTAAGACCATCTACACTTAAGGTCAAGGTGTAAAGATACTAATGATAAAGATACTAATGACTTCTTTTAATAATCTTGTTTACTGGAAATCTTTCATCATTTTATGTAGCTAGTGGTACAATTGCATATTCATAATTGGAAAAGTGCTAATAACTTCTGTTAATGATCTTATTTACCATTATAACATAAATTTTAACTAAATTTCTTGTCCTAGGTTAGAACTTTCAATTGGTTATAACTTGCTTTTACTCAAAGGTTTCTTAATTTTAGTTTATTTATTTATTTAATGGAAATAAAAGGGAAATATTTCATCTCACCCTTAGACCCTGAAAGACAAGTTTACACGTCTTTCCGGACCGTTTCATTACAGTACTTATAACTCTGGAATGTGAGAGGTTCTAGAAATAGGGATTAGTCCATCATATTAAATTCTGTGCCTAATAGCATAGTTTTGATTCCATTAAAGTTCTATTTTATTAAAAAATGCTTTGTAGTCAATGGGTTAAAGGTACCACACATCAAACAGCATCAGTATTAAATAGAAAAAGGGAAATTTTGTTGTCATATGTACTTCCAGGAGATATGCAGAGTATGAATTAATGACTCACACTTCAGATTTTACAAAGTAGAGATTGAAATTACATGAAAGATGTTGGTGTTTGTCAGTTCAGTATTAGATAAAGACCAATCTTGCGCTTTTAAGATTGTGACTGTTGGTTGGTTTGCCTTTGGTCTTTATATTTACTTCAATTCTCTCTCTTAGGTGGCATTTACATAGGGCCTACAAAAATAAGTTGTTATAGTCTATCAGCTAGGTGGGGTCAACCTTTACAGTCAGAGGGAAAATTCTAACCTATATCAACATGAAGGTGCACTTCCAATATTCAAGAAAAAAGATGTTTGCTCCTCTGAAATTTCTTGTTCCATTTCTAAATTTAATCTACATTGGTAAATATCTTCCAGCAACATTAATACTAGTTCAAATCACAGGTGAATACATTAGTAAACTAACCAAAAATGGTTGTTTAAGTGTTTGTCATTCTGGAGATATGGTCAGGGCATGATCACCTCCTTCCCAGGTTCTTTTTTCCTTTTTGGTATAACTGATGGCAGAATATTTGATATCCTCTGATATCAAAGAGAAAGACGATGTGTACGATGTTGGGGTATGGTGTACTTTTTTGCCTTGTCTGCCATTTTACCCAGTAATCGTGGTAACCAAGACATTATTGAAAATAACGTTAGGTAGCAAAGTTAACATCAAGTGACCTTTACTAATAACAAACTTGAGTTAAAACGGCAAGAAACTCTAGAACAATGCAAAATTTGTTGTAGAAAACTGCCAATATGCCTTATTTGAAGTGACCATCGCTTTTTGCTCATATTTTGATACATTATGTACCAAGAGATAAGCATTTCACACAAATGTAGTTGAGTAGTTCTTCGAATTAACAGAAAAAGCAACATCATATAGCCTAGTAAAACTACTCTCTCTTCTTACCCTTTTCCATTTTTACAATTGCTTACTTTCATTCTTAACAGAGTAGATAAAAAAATCAATGAAAAGTGTGGAATAGGGTGCATCACCCCTATAAATATTTTGAATTTTACCTAATTTAGGACCTCCAAACGAAACTTAAATTATTTTTTCAAATTTACACTTGTAGGCTGGTTTTGACAAATAATTTTGTGGTTAGCTTTAAAAATAAAGAGAGAAAAATATATAACTATTTAAATTTTGTAAAGCTTCATATATCACAAGTTGCATAGGTGAAGCATTGTGGGGAAATGATGGGTCATTTAATGATAAACATCTATCTAAAATATGGTTTATATTTATTATCAATTTTAATTTCTTTTTTCTGCCACAACATAAAAGTGGGGGATACTTACAATAAAATTCAGGAAAAATAAAAAATATAAATGAAAGTTTCTCTGAATAGGATGGATGACGAGAATAAACATTGTTACGTCTTTTGGTTAAAAAAAGAAATTTTCTAAGTCAACTCCTACACTCACCTACCTCACTACTATGGCACTATCAAAAGAAGTTCAGCAACCACCACCATGTCCCCAAGGCTTCTTCCTCTTTTGATATCGGAAGGCGAGAAAAGAAGATTCTTCTGATATCAAAAAAAGAAAGAAGCCCTGGGGACAAAGTTGCAGCAAACGCTTTGTAATCCTTCCCCATAGATCTCGTTGAAGAAAAAACTCTTTAAAAACTCTTCCAAATATAAATAAAACCCTCTGTGACCGAGCGTTAAACCATATACATCAGGTATGGATGTGTAAAACTAGCAATAGTTATAACTAGTAAATGCCCACGCTCTCTGATAAGAAATGTTATGTGATTTGATTGGTTGCTTCAATTCCTGGATGATTACATATCACTTAACATTTTTTCATTTTTTAAAAGATGCTTTTATTTAGTATTTAGATGTAGATATAACGCAATAGATAATTTGAGTAAATATAAATTGACTGGACAGTTGTGCAATTTAACATAATTGCAAAACAAATTAAGTTGGTTGACTAAAGCTAAATTTGATGTACTAGTTGGTTGGAGGGCAAGAATCACCATGCCTATTTAACTACTACTTTGACTTTGTACTTAAGATAGCAGCAAATAAAATTGACAAAGCATATCCAGATGGTTGGGGTATTGCATTTGAATTTGAATTTGATATACCACACTGGTGTTCCAATCGTAATCAACAAATGAAAGGTAAATTGAGGGGAATTAAAATCATATGCTGGATCTTGTACGCTGATGATGTTGTACTCTTCTGCAAAACAATACAAGAAGCAGAAAACATCATATCTTTCATCAACAGAACCTGTAAACGCTTTGGACTAATGATCTCGTTCAAATAAACCCAAAACACAAGTGTTCAATAACAGCGAAATTGCAGAGAGTAAGACTCTCTTTAGTATTGGAGATGCAGTAATTGAAAATATCCAGCAGTTTACATACCTCGGACATGTCATCAGTAACGACATGGAAGTGTGCTTCACCGATTATCGTACAGAAAGGACTATTGCTAAGTTCAATGAGTTACGCAATATTGTTACTGATTATCGAGTGAACATGCGAACCAGGAGGAAGATAATCGAGAGTGGTGTATGATCCAGACTCACATATGCAACACAAGCTTGGTATCTGAACAAACAACAAATGAAAGAACTGGAAGGCTGCTGGTATCAGTTATTGAGAAGTATGGTACAGGGTGGATGGAAAAGAAAGGGAGATAAGAACGGG
>JANTOQ010262031.1:0-13284 GCA_027564595.1 Bythotiara depressa | reverse complement strand
TTGAGATAGGTTCCCTAACGGTGTCTGTAACGGAACCCCCATTTCGGTTCCCTTGGAAGATGAAATTTCGAGGCTTGTAAACACAGCTTAAATCAAGGCATTTGATCCTTCATGGTGGAGTGTATAATAATATAAATTTTGCTTGTATTTATTCCATCAATTTTACTCATGCAGCATAAAAAATGTAATGGCAGGTTTGTAATGTGATGCTAACATCTCGAAGAGTTACTGTTTATAGCATGAGGGAAAAGTACAGACCCAGTGTGTGTAAGTTTTCCTATTCCATTTTCCTATTCCAAATTTTATTCAAACTGTGATGCTCAAATCACTCTCTCGCTAAAATTAAATTTAAACATACTAAAATATAAATTTTCTTGTACTAAACAAGTCAGGAATACTTTATCTTCAAATTTCTATCAAGGGGAAGCAGAGCTCAGCCACAAAAAGGGAAATACCAGTGAGCAGTACATCTGCCCTTGATAGCCAAGGTAAAAAGGTCCATAGATACAAACAGAAAAAATTGCAGCTAATATAAAACTAAATCTAACTCTATATTATAGGATAAAAAGATTTAAAAAAAGGTTCATTATAACATAAATATCTGTCAAATTTACTTTTCGTGGAGAATGTTAGTGGGCACATTCTGCTGTGAAGCCATATTTTGTCTTCAAGGAAATGTGAACACTAATTGTATTTCTATAAGAAGGAGTGTATAATTAAATTATTTTAGAATATAATAAATTAATAAATAAGTTTGATTACTATTTATAAAATTACATGTAAAAATATCTATATTATATATATACACTAAATCTATTAAAATAACATAAAAAACAGTAGAAACACATTTAATCTGTTCAATGCAATGTACGATTGATGTAGCAGGCCAACCTTCAACAATAAACAAACAAAACAAGAACTTTTCACATCATCAACCCATTCCAGACATGTATAGATGGAAGACCATAACCAAAGTTACCACATAAGTCTATCCAATGTAGAGTTAGGTTGAACTGCGGGCACTCCTTATAGGGTGCTAGAAATGAGAAAAATAAAATCATCTCTGCAAGAATATCCTGAGTCAGACATGAATCCAGCTATGCAGTGGTTATGCTACTAGGTCAAACAGGTCAATCTAGCTTCCACCTAATTTACTATTAGCCTATCAGTGTGATGCATTCTGTCATGTGGTCAAATGTACCCAATTACAAAACAATACAATAAAAATGAAAATCTGTCAGTTCCCTCAAAAAGGGAGAAAGTGACAAAAATCCATTTCATTCTTACTCTTGTGTAAAGGAGACCAAGTCATCAACTGGTGTATGGAGTAAAATACACACCAGGAGGAATAGCAAAATTATATGATTATACCTAATTGTATAAGCAATTATGCATACACACTTAATTTCACTCTCACCCATGGAACGCACAATACCACAGACAACGCATCTTCAAGTCGGTTTCTGTTAGAGACCATAGCCACGGATTGACTCTTGTATGATCTAATGAGAACCGGGCTGAATATACTAAATACTTACCTATCACAACATCCTGGACTATCAAATGATAGCAGATTTATGCTTCACCCTTACATTACATTGCACATATTAAATGTTTTTATGTTATTTTAATAGTTTTAGTGTATATATAATATAGATAGCTTTACATGTTATTTTATAAATAGTAATCAAACTTGTATATATTTGCTTATTTATTAATTTATTATATACTAAAATAATTTAATTATACACCACTCCTCCTTATATAAAAGCAATTAATATATCTTAATGTTCAACCTCAGACATTTTTAAGGACTTTTTTATTCCCCACTATAGTGATTTTATCGAAGTTAGTAAATAATTTTATTTTAATTATATTTTTAACAACCCAAAAATTGTAGATATTGGCATCTAAATCATTAGTTACATACTTACTTGATAAATATATATTAGCTACTTACCGTATCAAGTAATGATACATTGTAACGTTGTTAATATTTTCAGTGGTTTAAACCTCTTCAGACTGTTACAAATGGTGAATGAAGTGAAATTCTATTTTTACATCTATTTATACTGTAACACTTTATTTGAAGTCGTCATCAGTAAGACTGAAAGTAAATATGTTGCATTTGTTGTGTAATTTGTCACGTGTCTAATTGGGATACATTTTTGAAAATGTACTGTTTTATCAATATGAGTATATTATTTACAATATTTATAATATGATGATATATTTTATAAACTATATCAAATAATTTATCCAGTGTGATGTAATCAATATTAAAACCTACATGAAATTTAATTTAGTTTGAAATTGTTTTTGAAATTTTTCTTCAAAATTACGTCACAAATAAATGTCCTGTGATTTCATTTGTAAGAATGGTTGCCCTCACCACATTCTCTCAAGTGACCTTCAACCTGTAATTGTTGGTACTCAGCTTGGCGTATATGTTGCCGATATATTCTCACTCTATCTCTCAATTTTGTTTTTCCTATGCCAGTTTCTCCTATATATTCTTCTTGGCAGGTTGGACACACAATAACATAAATGATGTTGGAACTATTGCAGGACATGGGTGATTTTAGAAAGAATTTTACCTGAGTATTCTTACAAATATGGTGGTCAGATATTAAATGTTGGCAGCATTGACATCTTAGGTCACCACTCTTTTATATGCCAGGTGTTTTGCTATGAAAATTCTGCCTCGTTAATGAGTTTAAGATTTGGCAGTAGCCAGGAAAACTAATGCTATTACTAATACTAATGCAAACAACACTCAAAGTATTCTTAGAACATTAGTTACCAAAAATACAAGAACTACTGTGGGAGAGGGAGCAAGAGCGAGAGAGAGAGAGGGAGCAAGAGCGAGAGAGAGAGAGAGAGAACAAAACCGTTACCATGTATGTCAATTGCACACAATGTTTTGTTAATTTTTAGTTGATATTTAGTCATAGTGTAGCTATACCGACTGAACTTTGTCAAATTTTGGATTTATATCTCATAAAAGGCAAACTTTCAGTTATCTAGTTACATAGCTAGTGTGGGTAAGTTTATTTACCAGGCTTTATTGTGACTTTATTTATTTTAAAAACATGAAATATATGTCACCACATTTATTTGAACTAATAATATTTTGTCCAAAGATCACAGTATTTGCCAAACTTTGGCAGGTTAGCTAGCTAGCTAAATTAGAACTGCCATGATGGTTTACAAACACATCACTGTTACTAATAAGGGTCCATAGAGCAGCAAGTATTTCACATGTTTGTTGCCTGCAGAAAGCAAGAAGAGACATAAAGATAAAATAGATAAAATAAAACATCAATCCATACTCCTTAAAGAAACCAACAGAAAGATAGCATTTTCGTTTAGGTAGCTTACTGTCTATCGCCATATTTAACTACTGGAGATAGCTATTTTTACTCTTCTTAATTAAATACAACGAGACCCGTAGAAGAATGTTTCCCTAGCTTCCTGGTTAATTTAGTATAATTTGGAGCTAGCTAAGTACCTCAAACATAGCGTTTTTGAAGTAAAAACCTAGCTAACATCTATCACGATTTATTTAGATTCTTTTTAGCATCTTTACCTTCATGACCTTGTGTGAATGTTGTAAGAGCCTTTGTTATAGTGAGTAGATACATTTTGAATAATTGGAGCTAGTTAAGTAAATAAAATACATTAAGTAAAAACATTAGTAAAAAATAACATCCTCATACTAGTGTGAAGGGGATATTAAAAGGGTCAATTATATAATGTCCCTATTTCCAAAACATATATGTTAGTGAAAGTAAAAGATTACTAATCTATCATTATTACTGTGTCATGGTTAATAATAAAAATAGACATTGTCTTCTTTAATGTGCAGATTCTTAAAAAATGCATCTTTAATTCGATGTTTAAAATCATTTGGACTATTTGACAATTTTAAGTTTCTGTTAAGACTATTCCATATTTGAGGGCCTATATAAGAAAGAGAACACTGTCCTAATTTCCATAATCTATTAGGTGGAGACTTGCTATCCCCATAATCAGTATTGAAGTTTTAGGTAAATAACAAACATTAACAAAAGCATGTCATGAAAATCAGAAACTATTTGCCACTCTTATAAAAGAAGTCGCCTTTAAAAATAGCTAACACGTGCACTTGCCTAAAATCTATCAAAATAATATAATACATTTATCTCACTGACTGACTATATTTATATATGAACTAATAAATACAAGAACTGTTCAGTGTTTAAATTTATAAACTAGATATAAACATATAATAGCTAGCTGCATGGTAAAAATATAACAGTTCAATTTTCTGGAATGAAGCATATTTTTATTGGAAGAAATTACTAACTGAGAACAAAAAAAAAACGTCTTATCAAACTTACATAGTCACATGAGAACTCTTCCACTGTTAAACCTCTTGATTTCATTAAAGAATATCGTAGCAGATCAGCATAACTGAAAAAGATCAAACATAAGATAATACAATGAACATTAACATAATTACTTAGTTACACCTAAACTAAAACGACAAAATAAAAATAAATTAAATAAATTAAAACAATCTAAATTTCTGTGAACTAGCTAATATTATCTTAAATTAAAATTAATGAATCAAAACAAATACAAGCCAATATTATTACAACTACATTACAGCAAAATTAATAAAACACAAAAAGCAAGATTTTTATTATTAAATTAGGTGTATGTGGGTAAACAAAGAAAACATTGTTTGTTCAACAAAAATATAAATAAGGCAATTCATTAGAGATACATTTTCACTGGTGATGTCAGAAACGTTTGAGGTTTGTTTCATAAGTTGTGTGTGAATTAATTCATGTGTATTATATATTTTGGTAGAAAATATTTCACTATTCTTTTATTTTCAATTCATTTTTCAGTGTTTTGAGCAGGGAACTATGGATTAGCCTACCACATCTGTATTCTTAAAAAGAATACATTTAATTTCACATTGAATTAACAAGTTATTTCAGTTCATCAACTACTATGGTTGCCAATTTTGGCCCTCTTAGATGAAAACAAGATTGTTGCTTATAATTTTAACAGACATTTTTTCACTTTCTTCAAATTTTTATTTTGTTAATTTTCTCCAGTTAGGCACATAACTTTTTATCTAATTATTTATATTTTATATTTTACATAATTTCTATTTTATCAAATCATGATTGGTCTGATTTTGAATGAATTACCTTACTAGTGTCAAAATTCTCATTGAATAACTTGACTAATATAATTAAGTTTATTTCGCCGTCAAGAGTTATTTTATATTGCCATCATAAGAGTTATTTTATTTTGACGTTAGAAGAGTTATTTTATTTCGGCATCAGAAGAGTTATTTTCATTTCGCATCAAAATAACTGTACATTTTGCTATGAAAAACTATTTAGTATGTTCATAAAGTAACGAAGTTGCTATAGAAAAGAAAGAAAAATAACCAAGAACCTGCCATTAAATAATACCTTACAACTTTCATTATAATTACAAACCAACTGAACAAAAACTTGGCTCCTTTGTTTTGCTTTTGTTTTATTTTTAACTTATTAAACAAAGAGTTATTTGTCAGCAAAACTATCAGGATCAGGTTCCTTTGTTTTGTTTTTGTTTAGAGTTTTCACGGCCAGAAACGAAGCAAAACGGCTGTTAAAAAGCATCCAGGGTACGATTTTACTGTTAAATCTTCGTTCTGGCACACAAAATCATTGTAAAACCATGTTTTAAGGTAAAGATTCTTCCTTCATATCAAGCTAAATTGTGACAATAGTTTTTTAATGTAAGAGATCTTCATGCATAGCATGTAAAATCGCTGTAAACGCCTGTTTTAACATTAAGAAAAGTTCATTTGTAGAAAGAAAAATTGCTGCAAAACCATGTTTTAACATAAGAAATCTTTGTTCCTGTTATGTAAAAATTAGCGAGGCTGTCAACTGTTGGAAGATCAAATTCAAATTTCACAGAAAACAACTGAGAATAAGGGCTTGCTATACAGCTAAAACTATTGTCTACAACGCACTCATTAAAGCATTTAAACATGTGTGTTAGCCCTTTAATGCATAAGCATACCTCCTGGTTATATTAAACTTCCCATTGTAAACCTTTATAATTTGATGAGGAACCAGGGGTCTTATCAGCTTTTAACATTATATTTCCAATAATTTGCCCTCTGGAAAAAGTAAAATAGCAAAGAAATGATCAATGATTTTATTTCTTTCCTGGGACACTAAACATTAAAGGGTTAATCTAAACTCATTATCATTTTATTTTGTGCAATAATGCCAGTTCCTCTCTAACAGCATTCTAAATGGTCAGGGGATTTAATCATAATCCATTTTTATCTTTGCAATCATAAGCAATTGAAGGAAAATACATTAGCTATACTTTGTCCCATTACCCCGTGGGTAAAATAGCTCATTTATTTTAGTACACAATAAAAATTTCCAGCTTGTAGTTAATTATAATTTTCTTAGAATACCTCCCGAATGATGAAGAACACTTTTCTATCAATGTTATTTTTATTCCCAGTGGAATTAACTTGTTGCAGATTTTTTTACTCTTATGACCAAGTGTTTTTCTGCAACCTTAACCCTTTGCATGCCTCCTGGATATATTAAACTTCCCATAATTTATGAGGAGCCAGGGGGTTGTAATGACTGAGTTCTTTCCACACACATCTTTTTTGCAATTGTATAAAAATTAAATGCCTCCCTTGTATTACATGTATTATTGGTTTTCTGAGAATAGACAAACACTTTGACCTTGTCTGCCAAAGAAGAAGAAAAACAGAAGTTAATGATTTTAACAACTTTGTTCCCAGACTCTTTTGTGTTTATTTCTAATAAAGTTCACTGTAATAGGTAGAAGTTTTAATGTCGCTACTAAAATGTCATCTAGTTTAGAAAAGTTGTCATGAGTGAGAGTTTATGGCCATTACTATGATTTCCCTAGCCTGAGAGATGCCTGAATAAAGAGTTGAATTTTCATCATTTGGTCATGTCTTCTCTTTTCTGATTAATTTAAATAACTTGACAGGTATGTATAACACTATAAATGAACTATTATTTTTTGAATATTAACTATTATATATTATATTTTTATGCGTAAACAAGATAGTAAATTCATAAAAGAAGACAAGGATTCTTTTGGATGAACAAGTTTACTATTGCAAGTAAAAAAATATTGCAAGCATGAAAAATGCATACAGGCTTTTAATTATAATGTGGTCTTCACAGGAATAACTTACATTTTTAGGAAGATTTGTTGAGTTGGTAGCGTGGTTATGTTGAATAACTTTACAAAAGTGGTACTTATTACAAAGTGTTTACGTTTACACAGTTTATTCCAGGAAAGATGCAACTTTTGTAAAATCAAGTGCTTTATTTGACCGGCATGGTTAATGACATTAAGATTGAGAACATTGAGGTTTTAGGACATGTTCATAAATATCAGACACTTTTGTTGCAAATGGAAAAATTGAAAAAAATATTTTTGTCTTTATCTTGCTTAATTCAAATGCAAGGTATATGAAATTCAGGTATTCCCTATCAGTAGGTAATTCGGTCACAATAGTTTTGATCTGACCCGAAAATTCAACTCTGGGGAAGAAATATGATCAAAAATTAACATTGTTATGGTTTTTATCAGTTATGGGGCACTTCCTAATAATTTATAGTAAGAAGAAATTCATGATCTCATTTTCCAGTATGTAATGCACAGAAATTTGCTTTCAGGGCAGTAACTAACATACCATTTCGGCATATGAATGATAAAAACATAACATAGGGTAGGTTTAAAATTATTAACTACTGATAATAATTTCTTCTAAGTTTACTGGTGCCTAGGAGAGCAAACTGTTCCAATTTTTGCTTCCATTGTCAAATTGTAAAAGCCAATGAAATTTACATTACAGCTATTGATGTGAATTAGATGATAAATTTATAACAAAAAAATCTAACATGGAAATTTTTGCTTAAGCTGTTTTGAAAAAATTTGCTACACCAAGTGAATTAGAGTATTTATGAAATTTAGTATGTTGCCGAAACAAAGATGTCACCTTATGTTCATAAAGTGATAAATCACAAACATATTTTTAGTTTTGAGTATAGGGATGCAAAAGCGTTTTCTGATGTATTACTTTAGTATTCTAGCATTATTGATTTCAATCTAAACTTGCCCAGGCATGTCCAATCTTGCCCTCTCTTTCAGGTATTATGATATATTTTCAGGTAGCAAACCATAGATTTCAAAGTCATTTTCTGTGAAATTCTATACAAAAGCTACTTTTTTTATTGTTCTTTTCTTAAAACACATTTGAGCAGGTTGTTACACATACTATGAATACTTCCTCTTGTGTGTGTTATAATTTTATCTCTTTCAACTGTGTGACTTAGTTTTGTTCTCATAGCTTTTATTAAACCTTAAGTATAAAATGCATTTCACTAACCTAAGAATTTCTCCCCCAAAAAAAGGAGAGAAAATTCATAAATTTCTAATAATTTTGTTATTTTTCGTTAGACTTTTATCTTTTTTCTGGCCAGAAGGTTTTTAATTTTGTGTGTGTTGAGTTGAGTTTCAATTTCAATTTCCAGGTATTGATGCATGTTAAATTATTATTAGTTTAGATTTCTTTGAGATATTACAAAAAAGGCAGTTTATGATAAGCATATCTAAAAGCCTCGTTAAGAAAACTCCGTTTCATGAGTTATTTTTTTATCGCTTTCCTGGCTGGTATTAGAGAAATCGTTAAGAAAACTCCGTTTCATGAGTTATTTTTTTATCGCTTTCCTGGCTGGTATTAGAGAAATTGTTTGGCTGTGTTCTCTATAAGAGACCTTTATTATTTAGTTTATGACTTTACTGTGTTAATTTTATTAGTTGTTCCAAAGATATTTCATCATAAAAAGGAAGAAAATGAAAACTTTAATGTGTTATAATTTTATCAATTTTGTGACTTTCAACATTTTGATCATCCGAAGGCCTTCGGAATGACCCCGTAAATCGTATTCCATTAGTTGCCATTAGTAACAAAAGCTCCAGAGCCATTTTTATCATTTTCAATTTAAATGACTCTGTTAATTTTTTATCATTTTATTTCCCTGAGTTTTCTGTTAATAACTTCTTTCTTTTTTTTTATCACAGTGGCACGGGATTTCCACTACGTTCAAGATTTAGCCTTATTATTAAGCTTTAGCCAACCATTATTCCTTGAAAATTTTGTCAAATGTTAAAAATGATAAAAGACTAACACATGTCCCATTTGCAACATTATGCTAAAAAAGGGTCTGAGTTATTTATGATGTCCTTTAAGTAAAATGTAGGCTGATAATTTCTTTTAGAATTATTTTTCGTGATATTTGTAGAACTTTTTGCAAATTTAACATCCAAGAAAAGTATGTGAGCTTATATATTTCCTAAATTGTCAGTTTTGTTTCCTTTAGCCTGAGTTTTTTAAAGGTTTTTAAAAACTATTTTGGGAAAGTGCCAAAACAACTAGTTAGGGTTTTTCAACATGAATAAATAGTGACAGTGTGTTTATCATTGTATGATACCGTAAGTATATTATAATTTGCCTGTTTCGAATCTTGCGAAATATGAATTTTAAATACCTTTAGAGGTGCTGCAAACCGATGGAGAATAATTAAGAAATTCCCTCAACCTGCTGTTAATACTGTTAATACAATGTCGTTTTTGGTCTTTTTGTAACTTGAATCTACTAAATTTGTTAAAATGTACCCAGATTTAGTCAGAAAATTTACAATCCAATCTTATATTTCTTGTACATTATATTTTTCGAATTACGGGGTGATGCTAAAATAAAAATCCAGGTCGTACATAATATCTTTAAAAGTACAAAAAAGTAGGCTACAACTCGCAAAAAAAAGTCATGTATGGATGGATACTAATCATATTTTAACATTTTATTCCTAAATTTCGCTGCATTAGTAAAATATGGAATAATAAAATATGCAATGGAATATTGAAGGAGAAAGAATTTTAATTTTCTGGTCATCTCCATTTCTCTTTACTTCTGTCCTTATCACTAGTTGGTTTGCACCTTTTAAGCAACATGTGCAAAGTATACAAACCAATTCAATAAGAATAGTCTTTTTGCAATCTGTTCTATTTGAAGGGAAAGATAAAAGAATATACTCGATGATACATTCTAACAACATATCTAACATATTTCCATGGTATGAAATCCTATTTTTAAATATCAAAACAAAAATTTATAGACACAGCTTATTTTTATTAGTCTGCCATACTACTACAATATATAGCAGGAAATATTATGAGTTCAACAAACAAGAAATAAAAAATAAACAATATGTGCGTGTACCTTTTTTTGCAGGTGTTTATTTTTACAAATAATTTACACTTAAAAAACTTGTGGGTGTTTAATTTTGTGAAATGTACAAGGAAAGAATAAAACTGTATTTTATTGCCCAATTTTGTTACCGGTGTATTTTAGGATTTTTTTATGCCATAATGTGAGCTTCAGGGTGCATTTTTACTCTAAATTTAAAGACATTAAAGATAACAGTTTCAGAAAATAATAAAGGCAAAAATGCAATGGAAAATTCCTAAAATAGTTAAATTTCTCACCATTGAAATTAGAGATTTATTTCAGTATTGGTAACTTAAAAAAATTTAAGGGTATTAATTTTTACAAATTGTGGCTTCTAGTATATTTTGTGGGTATTTAATTATGCGATTTCAGGTAAATTCACAATATTCACAAATATCTCTACCATAAAAATTTATATCAATCAGTTAATACCACTAACCATTGAACAAAAAGAACCCAATAGTTAAAATACCCATATTAATTTTTTTAAATAAGGGCCTTTGTCATAATTCATGATTCTTGTATGTTGCTTTATAGCACACACAAAGCTATAATCCATGCCTACATTGTTCCAGTAGATTCGGGCCTCGCTGTTGGTACAACATGGACACATAATATAACTTGCAACAAATATCAATACTACAAGTTACAAGCCAATACCCTAGTTTCCATCTCCCTTTAGCGTATTTATAGACATTGATGAATGTGCGTGTTGATCACAAAATGTAATTCTCACATTTATAATATTATCACTCTAAATATCTGGTACTGGAGCATCCTCATCACGACCATATTCCTCCACTCCACCAAATTGAGCATCCCCCAGAGATTAGTCATACCTAAATACCATAGCTGATGTAGAGATCTGTTGTTAGACAGTGATAGCAGGCAAAATGTGCAGGCCTGCTCAGATTCATCCAAAGCCATATTTATAAGTGGTAGGTACAAAAAGTGTACTGTGAACAAGTTTTCTTCTTCTAAAGGATCTAAGATACCTTCCCTTTCCATGAAACAACCCTTTTGACCTTAATCCATAACTGCCCTATACGCTGATTATGTACTGAAGAACTCGTTATCATGCTTCTATGGTTCCTCTTTCAGGGCAATTTAGCATGAACCATGCGATGTCCATGTTTTCAACTCCCATAATCTGCTCTTACTTTTGAGGATAAGCCATACTTGACAAATGCTTCTTGGAATAATTATAACACTGCTGCAGCTTTGTGTTTTATGCAGCATTGTAAAAAGGTGATCAGCCTGTTGTATCCATCAATTGCACCTTGAATCACAAAAGGCCATCTTACTAATTAGTGATGTACATCAATATTCCTTAAACAGAAGCAAACAACATTAGTTAAGGTTACCTGCCACACTTATGTTTTTATAGCAGTCATGGAGTTTATTTTATGTCCATGATCGTCCTTGGATTTTGCGCTTTAACATTTAACATTTATTCCTTTGTATTGTCTCTAACTATATTTTTTTATGCTTTAAATTTGTTGTTGCCATAATTCAAAACAAAGCAAAGACAGGTGGTTTTAACGAAACATTTACATAAACTTTTATAAATAAACGATGTCTGAGATGAAAAAACAGTACCATAAAGTGTCAGCATGCAAATACAAAATTATAATGGGATCTAATATAAATAAGTATTTAATCCAATATTTAAGGACACTCAAAATAGAAGTATTTATTTACAAAAGCTCCCCAATTACAGTGCATAGTTCTTGTTGATTTATTTTAGTGTAGTTTTCACAAGCACCAGAACTTCCAGATATATCTAAGCCAAATTTGACTGTTCTTCATGACAAAGTCTTCGCAGAGACTTCCGAATTGTTTAGCTACATTTTTCCATGAGATGTCATATAAACGTTCTTTCTTTCTTGGTCTTCCAAAATGATTATTACATTCTTCATTCTCACATTCATGTTTGTGTTCTATTATATCAGGTAAGTAACTGTCACAAAGGATAATCTTCAAATCTTCTCCGCAGTGACTGGATTGGATATCTTGAATTAGATCACAAAATGTTAATAAACTGGTTTTGCCCAGTACTTCCTCACCAGTTTCTTCAGCTTCACTAAATCTTTGGTGAATAACATTTAACACATTTTAAAAACCTTTAATCATCTTATTCCAAAACTCTGCAACATTAACATTACTAGAAAATACTGGTGCTGAGCCTGGGCTACTTGATTGGGTAAATCAATCAAAAATTCCTCCACGTAAATTTCTTCCGCCATTTTCTGTTACCATTATGCATTTAAATATTTGTGCATATATAGGCCTTGTGCATGGACCATTAAAAATATTTATTAACTGGTAGCCATTTTGAGCAGTCCGATATGGAAAATAGAGCTGGTTGGCTGAAAAGGCCTTACTCTGGGCCTTTATAGAGCCATAATAAACTTCCATGTTTAGCAACCCAATATGGTAGCTATTCATGTAAACAAAGAAAATATTTTTGTAAGCATTCAAGCAAGAACAACATAATTTCAATCCTAAAGCATACTAAATTGGGGGACCTAGGTGGTCAATTCACATCTATGAGCTCCTCATAAGCAGAAGACCTGCAAGTAATAAGAAAGATGATACTAGATCGACAAATTAAGAGTAATATATGGTATTTTGACCACATGCTCAGCAAAATTCACCTTGTAAATTCATGAAGAATACATATTGGTTCATTCGACTGGCAGTTGATTAAGCTTGCTAACCATTCAGCTCAAAAAACAAATATCAGTGCATTGCTGAATAATAATGTACAACCAATGCATTTTTCACCATTAAGGTAGCAGAGTACCCCATCAGAATGAGAATTTTTTTTTTCATATTTCAACGAAAACATGCTTACAAATTATGATAAAAAAAGTTTCCCTGTGAAAAAACTTTTTTTCTGGGTTTAGTAAGCAAATAAATAATAA
>JANTOQ010262030.1:0-23073 GCA_027564595.1 Bythotiara depressa | reverse complement strand
ATCCAGCATGATAAACTGAAAAGTACCGCAGGAGCTCTCGGAAATAGTCCGGAAGTGCCGACATGGAGGGCATTCCACAATAAATAGCGATTGATAAAAGTTGATGAAATGAAATTATATAAATGAAAATATGCAGTTCGTGCGAACAAACAGTACACGTGGCCATACGGCACGCATTTTAATAGGAGAAAATATCTTTGAAAACATGTCTTCTTATTTTATTTCAAGAATTCGTTCTCCTTCACTGGTTCTTTTATGAATGGACGTTTCGCATAACACCCACTTTCTCCTATTCTCTTGTTATCTCTTTAGTCTAATAAAATGTTGTCCTACCTGCGAGATCTCCTGCTTTATCTCATGACTTAAAGGCCCATTTCCATTACTGCTTTTTTCTCCGCGCGGGCGGAGCGAACATTTTTGCGCATGCTCAATTTACTTTTTCGCGCTTGAGCGTACGCCGTTGAAGTTGGGAATTTTCAACTTTCTCAGCTCGTGCGCTCCGCCCGCGCGGGAAAAAATGCGGTAATGGAAATCGGCCTTAAATAAGCGTTTTCTAATACGAAAGCATTTTGAATGATAACCTGTTGCTACCTGCGGCATGTCATTCTACAGTTGCCATAGTAACAAGTGTTTCTAATTAGAGGATATACTGTTTCGTTTCAATGAAATAAAAATAAATAATAATTAAATTTTAAACTATTAATTATTTATAGATGTGTAAAATTCTTTACATTTTTTTTAACAAAACAAATCCTGCATCTAAACTTAAACCATAGTCAATTTTTTCTATTGACTATGTTTAAACCTTATAAATTTCTATTTTAAGCCTTCTCTTTTTCACTTTTCACACATAGAATGAGCTCTTAAAGAGCTCATACCATTAAACCTGAGAAGGGTAAAAGGATTATTTTAAGATAATAATTGTGGTTCGTATGGAAAACAGGTGCTGTTCATCCATATCTACATAATTCCTCCTCCAAAAGCATTCCGCTTATGTTAAAAAGATTACATTTACTGATTATTTTTTCATTCAAGAAAGATGATCTTTCTGAAATTCCATCTTACGGAATATGTAGAAAGATTATATACTTGAACTTTCTAGCAAATAGTTCCAACCATTCATTTATAGGGGCTGTTTAAGAAAAGTTATCTCTGCTAGGCTGGATAAATCACTTTTGGCAAGACTCAACTTAGTTGGTTACTTTCAATTAAAAAATATATTGCTTCCATTTCAGTACCAATCCAGCCTGGTCAGAGGGGACCCTGTTAATAACAGCACTTATTGTCAGATGGGATCCCGTTGATAGAGCACAAGTGGGATGAACATATGAACACAGTTTCCCAATTACACAGTTAAAGAAAGATAGAAAAACAGCAAGATAATAATATTATATTTAACAATAATAGTTTTTCAAAGTACTAGAATTAAATAACTCTTCATATGTTCATAAATGTTTAATTTTCACACAAAAAGTTACATTAATACTATAACAAGGCTATCCTATTTTTAGAGTTTTTGTAAAACCACTGACCCACGACCACCGACCTGATATATATTTTATTGACCCTCGACCTGGGAACCCTAACCCGGAACCTGGAACCAGGAGACTGATTTTGATGGGAGCTTATGTGTAAGAAGCACCAAAAAATTTCAACTCTCCCTCATAGATATTTTTATTAGTTTTAAACATAATTAAGCAATGAACCAACTACTATATGGAATTTAGTATGTACCATCTTTAGACAAAGTCACATTGAATTCTGTATGACTCCTTACTTCAGATATTATTCTGCTCTCCCATGAAGATGCTTTTAAAAAATGTCATCATAATTACAAGTGAATGAAGTACCTCATATGGAATTTGGTACCTACCTATCTTTACACATAACATTTAATAATTTATGGCCTCTTGCTTCAGATATTGATTGCTCTCCCTCATAGAGACTTTTCTTACTTTTGACCAAATGCATCAAGTATTCCATACAGAATTTAGTACCTTCCATCTTTAGACAAATTATGTTAAGTAGTGTATATATTGTTCTGTTCTCCCCTGTAGAGCCCTTATTACAGTAGAATCTTTATAAGACAGACACGCCATAATGCGGACAGTTCCTTAAGATGGAAAATAACTCCGGTAACGAACTGTTTTCTTATTAAACCCTTATAACAAACTCCCTATAAAGACAGACACTTTTTTCTGTGCACCGAATGAAGATTTCCAGCAAAATGAATCTCTATAAAATGGGGGGGGGGGGGGATGCATTTCTTTAGCATAGTTTTATCCTATTCTTAACAATCATGACATGTTTTTTTCTATAGCATTCTTTGCCCATTCTACTGCCCCTAGTGGACCTATCAGTCTGTACTCCACAGGAATTTCAAGTCCATATGCTCATACTTGCTGGAACAATTGTACGGGACTGGTGAATAACTGAAACAGCATGTTTGTCATAATCGTTCTTTTCCTCTTGGTCACACTTCAATGTATCGTCTCCTACGGTTGGTTTCCAAATGTCCATATATGCATGGTATCTGTGAATAAATGAATAGAAGGAGTATTCCTTTTCACTATGATCCACTATCACAGGGATTTACAATTCAATATCATTCAGCATTAATTGAACTATCTTATTACAAGCCATACTTCCATTCTTCGCCAAACAATAAAAGACAAGATTCCTTGATACAACACAATAGTATTTCAAACCCAGAACAATAGTATTATTATATCTAGCTGAAAGAACAAATAAACAAAACATTATAAATAACTGTATGGCGCAACATCTTCTTCCTCTTCTGAGGGAAAGTCTGTAGTAGCATCCAGAATCTTGAACAAACAAATGAAACTGAAGAATGTCCGAATAAACATAACGACTTAGACTGTGATGTCAGTAATAACGACTTAGACTGTAATGTCAGTAACAGGGCCTAATAAGGCTGAATTTAAATGTCTCTGGAGATGCATTCATATCCTTTATTTCACTCCCGTTCCCATTCTTCACCTCGAAGCCATTGTGGTTCATGTCGAGTACGTTGAGGTCGTGCATTGAAATCTGCTGAAGGATCAGCATGGGTTTCATCTCCAGATAAAACGCTTGAGTTTTCATCATCTGATTCAGTCTCACTGTTGGGATCCTGGTGGTTGACGTGGTGAAATGGTACGCTTTCAGTCTGGGCAGGTACGACCGGGTAAATCGATGATAGAGGCACTTCGTATCTACGTGACATGAATGTTGTATCTTTTGCAGAACTGCAAGTCCTTCGCTAACCTTCGTAACCATGTACCGATCACGTCCCTTGAATTTGTTCTTTTCAGCTTTGATGAAAACCAGGTCACCAATAATTTGAGGAATCCGGGTGCATTATCCACTCTAATGATAGAATAATCTGAGAGAATAAAAGACGTGTTTGCCAGCAATGATTGTCGTAGGGAGTCGGCTGTTTCATCCTGAATGATGGTGGCTGCAGTGAATGATGAATGGACAGTAATTTTCTGATGGTTCCGGCAGATGACATCAGCTGCAAACTGCTGTCCAGGAGCTGATGGTGAAGGATTCAAAGTTTGTCGAATCATTTCCTTGGGGAAGTGTTGTAGTGAATTACATTGGGCACAATGTTCAACTGTGGCCTTAATGACAGCATCACTACAGAGGCCATAAAAGTAACGATGGAAGACCTGCGACAGTTGGTTCTTAGTGGCATGTTACAAATGAAGATGAAGGGAAGTAAGCAGACCTGGAAGAATTTCTTTGGGTACAATGATGAGATCCCTTTGAGTGATGTATGGGTCATGCTTGCGGCGGATAAGTAAACCAGCATTGTTGACAGGCAATTTGCAGGTAACGATGCACATCTCTCAGGTTTTTAGCTTTGCGAGATGGTCGAGTGCCTTGTGTCAAGTGTGCATAGGCGCGTCGTAGGGCAGTGCAATCATGTTGGGCTGCTCGCCATGCTACACTGTTTAAGAATGGCATACGGGCTTGTCCAGAGAGCACGTCGGTTACATTAACAGAAGCTACAACAGATGAGACGGTGTCGTGAACGAATTTGCATATCTGACAAGATGAGTCTGTACATTCTTGAGGGTTTCGGGACCCATAATCACTAGAAATATTGGCAGCTACTTTAAGGTGACACATGGTAATATGGTGTTCACTTAAGCAAGATAAGAACGTAGAAACACATGATGAAGCAGAGAAATGGCCTTTGCGAAGCTTACCAAAGGCTTGTATGCATGGCTTATTGTCTGTGAGTATCTGTAAGGGGTGTTTCGATTCTCGAATATATGGAGAGAAGTGCTTAACTCCCACAGTTATTGCCAATGCTTTGTGCTCACAAGGTTGCCATTGGTAATGATGTTCTTTCAGTTTCAAGCTAAAGTTGTCAGCAAGGTGACGGTTTCTATTTCGCAAAACATACAAGGTGCCACTAATACCATTGTTCAGAGGTGATGCATCAATGGTCATTATCAGTTGGTCATCTGGTATTCGTATTGTCAGAGTGTCTGGAGACTTTAATGCTTCCTGTGTGCGGTGGAAATGTGCTAGGTTTTCCTCAGTCCAATCTATTTTCTGGGCGCCCTCCATGCCTTTGATGGTACTTTCTAGGGGTGCAATTAGAGAAGAATACTTTGGAACACATTGAGCAATAGCTTTATATGCACCAATTTTAGAGCGCATTGCAGTGCAAGTAGCTGGTGGAGGAGATGAAAGGAGCGGTGTCAGTTTGTGTGGCATCACAGATAACTTCCCGGAGTTCCATTTCCAACCCAAAATGGTGGTGGATTGAGGGCAGATAACTGTTTTCGTAGCAGAAACGGTAAGATTGTTCTCCTGGAGACGCTGGAGGACCAAGGACCAGTTGTTGTAAAGCTCTAGTACAGAGTTCCCACAGATATGAAGGTCATCGGCAATTACGAGGGTGAATCACTTCTGCATGTAGTCACCGAGGACACGTGAGGTAAGTTCCTGTAGGTATTCGGAAGAGCCTGGCATCCCCATGGCTAAGCGTAGATAAACACGTAGTCCTTTGTAAGGAGTAACTGTAGCAAGATAAGGCATTGATGATCGATCGAGGAGGATTTGAAAAAAGCTTTTGGTTAAATCAGTTTTAATAATATATCGCCAAGATGACAGCTTGCGGAGTACTTCATCACAGCTATGTGATACCATGGGCAAGATTCTAGTATACTGTCCGAGTTCATTAAAAGCGGTAACGAAACGAAATGTTCCATCTGGTTTCTTTACTAGAAAACTAGGTGAAGCAAATTGTACATCGATATCAACGTCCTCTGGTTTGGCTAATACTCCCAGAGACTCAAGCTTCTCAGCTTCTTCTTGTAGAAGTTGGAGTTGAGTTTGATTATAGAGTGGCAGCTTTGGCTTCCTCGGGGGTGGACTAACTTGGCCAAAATTGATATTTGTACGTATTCGGCCACTACGATCATTGTAGACCCCAAACTGCGGATTGAAAACATTGTCAAAGTTCTGGTGTAGACTGGTGAATCGATGTTTCTCGTCAAGTGTAAGTTGGTTATCTGGATCTATAGTAATTGTGCTTGAGAATGGGATCTGTGGAACGGAGTTCTGAACTGATCGGGAAACATTTGATAGGGGTTGCTTCTCAGGAGGTATGGTGTGGAAGGGTGGAGGTGATGTAACTCTACGAATGGTGGCTAGGTGTTGATATTTAGCAATGTGAACAGGTTCTTCAGTGTCAATCGGTAATCTCAGTGCTCCCTTGATGACACGAGAGATTGATGGTTGTGGCCACGTGCCTTGTAATGGAGAGTCAATGCGAGGTTCGATGGCAACTTCGCCTTCATAGTTATCAATGCTTGGATTGCTGATTTCCAGGTATTCACCAGGATAGACCACAGTAGTTGCGTTGTGGCGGAGAATAGTAGATTTGCATTGGTACACCTCATGCTGGATGGAGTTTGGTTTTGAGCCATAAGGAATACGTTTGTCGTTTAATGAGATCTCCTCACGGCTCATATGTACATCAATATTGTTTATCTTACAGAACGGAACACCGGCTAAAATCTCACAATCTAAAGAGTCTGTGACCAGAGCCTCAATGGGAAGTTCGTTGTCTCCAAATGATAACGTAAATCTAACCTCTCCAAGCAGGTTTAAAGGGGTTTTGTCAATTTGTCGAGCCGCATGAGATGTTGGTTGTTGTTTTATTTCTGCTTTCTTTACAAAATTGGCAGAAACAAGAGAGGAAGTGGCACCTGTATCGATAACAATTCTGCATGTGAAGTGTTTGTAGAATGCATAGAAGAATGGTGAAAAATGACATTGGACACGTTGGGCAACTGCCGTTGGTGGGGAAGCCTGTTGCATTGTAGTGGGCAGGTGGAACGACTCTACTGCTTGAAAAGTGGCATCAGGAGGAGTTTGGTCATATTCGTCCTCATCAACTTCCACAGCTAAGGCTTTTGAAATTTCCATTCTATCAAATTTCGTTATAAACCAGCATGTGGAAATATCATGTCCCTGGTAAGGTCGGTTAGATGCCTTGCATAAGATGCAGTACTTAGGGAGACTCTGTGTGTTACGTTGAGGTTTGCATTGATTGCCTTTGGATCGTTGACGGTTAGGGTATGAAGCTCTTGAATAATGAATCTGAATGTCTTCTTGTGCATTAATCTTAAGCAATAATGTATCCATTGCAGCACAGATCTGTGGTTGTATATCCTTGAGTGACTTGGATTGTAAATCATGTGTGAACACCCTGGCTACGTAGGTTGGTAATCATTCATCTATAAGGGTGAGCCACAAGTAGACAGCTAAGCGCTTGGTAGTTGGTGACATTTCTTCATTATCAGTGATTGGAGCTCCATCATGGCTCAATCCAGAGTCTATGGTTAGTAAATTGTCTTCCTAATGAGCAACTATACGTTGAAATAATGTCTCTTAGCGTTCTCCCTCTTGTCGTTTAATTGTAGATAGCTTCAGGAAGTTTACTTCTGATTGGCAAAATGAATAATGTTTGCGTATTCTCTTCCAGATCCAAGGTAGACTGGTGCTTCTTTTCATATTATCAGTTCGAAGAAGTGAGGGTGAAAAGTGAGAAATCAAACCAAGCATGCGATCTAGAACGATGTTCTTCTGAGTTGCTGTTTTACGCTGGGCTTCAGCAACTGTGTTCGGGTCGTTCGTGAACCCACGATTTAACACAGATTGTTTCTCCCAGGTAGCTGTTGGCTCAATAAATGGAGCAAACTCATTGTTCAAACTATGATGGTAGATAATATTGCTTTGCCAGTTTGCAAAAGAAGTAATTGTCTCATTAAGCTAGCCATACTAAGTTCTGGGTCAGGTTAAAATTAAATAATGGATTGCAGTACGTCTATCAGCAGCTTTGTACTTGATGGTGGAGGATTCAATATCCAGCTTCTGTCACCACACCAAACGATAAAAGACAAGATTCCTTGATACAACACAATAGTATTTTAAACCCAGAACAATAGTGTTATTATATCTAGCTGAAAGAACAAATAAAAAAAACATTATAAATAACTGTATGGCGCTTGTGTTTTTACTTTTGTAACTTTATACTTCATAGATGAGCTCTTGAAAACTACTGCCTTAGACAACGAGGATGTCTTTTCCCTTCGTCAATCTATGAAAAATTACAAAATATGAAACTTAGATCATTGAAACAGTCGAGTATCAGAGGCTACTTTTCTAAGTAGAAATCTTTTATTTTTATTTTTGTTTTACAGGAAAATAGATTTATGTCGTGATATAAATGTGTTGTTTTTCTATTTTTCTAATCCCCCTTAAATTAAGCTACCTCTATAACCAAGAGATATCGAGTGGGTTAAGGTTTTTCAATAAATTTAACAAATAAAAAAATAAAAAATATAAATCTCAACATTCTATAAAGTGGACTGTTCCCTAAAGCGGACACTTTTTTCATGCATGAATGAATGTCCACTTTATAGAGATTCCACTGTACTTTAGAACATTTCAGATTTTATAAAGAAAGAAAATGTACAATGTGTCCTTGCATCCCAGATGGTACGAACTTGAGCCTTCTGTCAAAGGGCATTGGTAATCTTCTAGTCGTTGAAGTTAGTGAGTTGGCGTCGGTGAGTTGGTGAGTTAAAGCCGCCATTTTAACATTTAGCACCGGAATACTTAAAAGGCAGTTTACTCCTTCCTCGTGCTTTAAAAATATATATATCGACACAAGGCGTGGTGCAGTATGCATTTCTCATTCATGGGGACTCTGGGATTATATTCGCCACTCAGCAAAAATTTACCCAATTGAAGTATTTAACTGTACATGGAGCATAACTGTTGAATTGCAGGATTTTATTTTTACTATATTTCTTTTCAGGTACAATTGAGCAAAATGAAAATATAAATATTGATACACAACAAATAACGACAGAACAGGTGTTTCCAGTGAATTACCTGCTCATGTTTTCAACAATCAGTGACTAATAATTTATTCCAATCTAAATTAAACCACCAATCACATAATTTTAGCATAGTGATAACCAGAGAGTATTTTTTCACCCACCAATCGGCGATAAGGTCAGAGGAAAGTTGTAGTTGAGTTAACATAAACGAATATCATAAATGCACACAATTGTTCATGTAAAGGGAGAATATATACATATTACATTGTCATAAACAAACATGACAGAATCTTTAGGCTACTCTCACACTCCTGAAACAATTTTAAATTAGTAGTGGGATTCTAACCCTGTGGGTGAAAGGTGAAGCATGCATGTCTCTGGGCATATAATTTTTTCTGATAGAATCAGCCTTACGGAGGAGTGCAACAATTTTAATTTCGGCAGTCTGACAAAAAATCCACTCCCTAACTCGCAACTCTCCAATTCCCCAATTTTTTAACTATAGTTTTTAAACCCTCTACCAACTAGTTAAGACAAAATAGTTTCAATAAACTGGTTTTACAGAAACACTAAAAAATATTGAAGCTCTCCACCTCATAATTGTTCTGTTCTCCATTATAGATGATATTTTAGTTTTTGAATCTTTTTTTAACTATAATGTAATCAAGGTGCAGTTTCTAATGTATTATGGTCAGACTAAATAGGGAAGAGCAGTGCTTGATTGGCCATATTATTTCAAGCATCGTTTCTACTCTTCCTCAGAGGCTACAATTGACTATTTACACAGAACAGTGCTTTGACTCCTTGCATCAAATTTTATTTTTCTCTCCTTCATATAGCGTTTCATTGACGCTAACATTTTACTGGTAGGGTAAAATATACTGCTAAGTTATTTTTTAGCCTTACTATTATTCAGTGACACTACTGATGTTTATAAATAAAGGGAGACAATTTGCTCAGCACTTCATGTCTCGTTCTATAATACCGGAGAGCCCTTCATGTAGTACGTACATATCAAATGCATATCGGGTTGGGGTTAGGGCAATCTATATGCAGTACCACGTATTATAATGCAACAAGTCATGACTGACTAACCAACAATTTTGGATTTCACACACTCCAAATATTCACTACACCATTTATTTTCAACCACAGGTAAAATGCACACATCTATCGTACTAAGAAATTGGTACGCATATTTGCAGGTGTAAAACTGTAAAAAAAAGCATGTACGGTATTGCTGAGGTATTTGTAACCCTCAATATGGGCTGGGGGAGAAAGAATTATGTCACCTAAACTTGAATTGAACTATAAAGCTGAAATTTTGCTCAGTAATAACTGTAGCTGTGAACATAGACTTTTAAAAAAGCATCATATTGTGTATCTATCACATGACCATGCCGAAATTACTATTCGCTTGTTGTATTTGTGGTAGTGTGACCACGAACATTGGTGACCATGGTTACCCGTATAAAAGGGCAACACTTGAGTGAAGAAAGGCAGTTGATAAGAGGCATTGTGAAGGTGCACATATAATTGAAATGAGTTATATATAGAGTAAATAAATATAAAAAGAAACATAGCATTAGTAGTACCTTAAAATATAACAGTATTAACAATAAAAACACTTAGATCAGCTTTTTTCATTCATTTTCTGTTTCCGCAAGATAATATTATAATCCGTCAGTTCTTATGTATCCTTGATTTAATATTATGTGGCATATAATCTGATGGGTGGTTTCAAATTATAGGTTATAATGTGAGATCTATAGCAGCTGTGGCAACAGAATTTGGCATACGTTTAACAAATAAATAAATATTAATAGTTTCAGCTTAATTCCAAATTAATACCTGTGTTTGTGTCATTTGGATAAGCAATAATTTGACAAGTCTCAAAAGCCCTATACTTAATGGACACATTTTGAATTTTAACGATTGAAAGTTTAACGAGTTGAAAGCTGAACACAATTGGGAAGAAATTTTAAATGATTTTAAAATGTATTTTAGCATCTGCAACACAAATATGTAAAAGAAGTTTAAGTTGTTCCACAGAAGGTAAATTAACAAAACTACAACTAAAATTTCATCCACAATGGTGAGCAGAACTATTCTGAGGTGGAAAGCTTCAATATTTTTCAGTGATTCTGTAAAACCAGTTTATTGAACCTTTTTTGTCTTAACATTTTGTCAATGGCTCAAGTTCGTATGACTACTGTACAAAAACGACTAAAGTAAGGACTCATTTCGTACTCACCATATGCCATATAGAGTCTTAAATACTTTTGTTAATTATGGTCAAAAGTAAGAAAAGACTCTACAGGGGAGAGCAGATCAATATCTGAAGTGAGAGGCCATAAATTATTCAATGTTATTATGTGTAAAGATAGTAGGTATTTTAAATTCCTTATGGAGTACTTCTTACACAAACTCCCATCAAAATCAGTCTCCAGATTAGGGTTCCCGGGTCAAGGGTCAAGAAAATATATATCGGGTCAGTGGGTCAGTGTTAGCAGTCTGTGGTCGGTGATGAGTGGTTTTACAAAAATCCCTATTTTTATACATATGAAGAGGAGATAAAATCCATCCCATCAACCCACTTTTATGAGTTGCTTTAAATATGTTGACAGGGAGTCTTCATGTCTTCATTGAAACAGCTTGTTCAAAAATGTGTTTCACTTCTTCAATTTAAAATATTTATATTAATGTAATATTCACACCTTAAAAAACCCTGCTCAATCTCTGCTTCTTAATAATTATGTGGAAAGGAACTAAAAATATATAACTCTTACTATGTACTTGACAGGAGGCAATAAACCAAAAATCTGTATTCATCAAATGGCTTGCTCTTCTTCACATTATAAGTTTTGTTTCTGGTCTTAACATAGTAGAATAGTGGAAATATTTCTTCATTTGTAATCTTATCTTCTTTGCCAAGTTTATTAAGTATTACAAGTTGCATGAATCATTATTTTATTGCATCTAGGACATTAAATATGGTTGTTTAATATTGTTTCATTTGTATTGTGTTATGCATGAAGACCCATGAAAGGAACTTTACAAGAACTACAGTGGAGTCTGGATATAAAAACAATCAGAATCGGGCAGCAGAGTTGTTCCAAGAAAACAGGTGTTCTTAACTGCCAGGAAGTGCATTCTTGAATCAAACAAAGAAAAATTGAGGTTTACTTTGGAACAACTCTTTTCCTGGGAAAAATAGTTGTTCTAAAGTAAACCTCAATTTTACATGTTTTTTGTGTTCTATGTTTTGCCATACTACCGTTCTATGTTCTACCGTTTTACTGTTTTATGTTCTACTGTTTCATGTTTTTTGTGTTTTAATACTTTAGTTCTACCATTATACTGTTATATATTCAATTCTGTTGCTGTACATTGGTCCTATGTTCTACTGTTCTCTGTTCTACTGTTATGTTTTCTATTGTTCTAGGTTTTATTGTTTTAGATTTTACTATTTTGTATTCTACTGGGGTTTGTATAAAACTATAGACTGTATAAGCCAACCACAATTACTTTTACCTGAGCTTTTCAACAAGAGTTTAATTTCATGGATTCGAAATTGGAAAATATTATTTTTTCACGTGGATTTAATTCACAGATGAGGAGGGAAACCACAAATAAAATTTATTTTCATTGTTAGAACTGTCAGTTGGTGTCATCATGTAATTTTTGGTTTGGTTTCATTTTGGATAATTTCCAGGCTTTGTCCTTGTATTTTCCAGGTAAATGGAATTGTAGTTGGTGACATCAGTCAGTGGTTTTACATGAACCTCAGTAGAATACGGAACAGTAAAACCTAAAACAACAAAACATTGAACAGTAGAAAACATAACAGAGAACAGTGGAACATAGAACACAGAACAATAGAATTTCGAACAGTATGATGGTGGAACTCAAGGATTAAACACAAAAACATGGAACAGTAGAACATAGAACTATAAGACAGTAAAACAAAAAACAGTTGAAAATACAACAGTAAACTGGTAGAATATTAGAATGGTAGAACATAGAACAGCAGGACATAAAACAGTAGAATATAGAACAGTAAACCGAATAGAATAGGAGAACATAGACAATAGAAAATAAAATGGTATGACAGTAGAATGGTAGAATTGTAGATAAACATAGAATAGGGAACACATAATAGTAGAAAATAGAACAGTAGAACATTAAACACAAAAACATGGAGTTGTAGAACATGGAACAGGAGAACGTAGAACAGTAAAATGGTGGTACATAAAACATTGATAGTAGAACAAGGAACAGAAAAACATTAATAGTAAAATGGTAGAACAATGGAAAGGTTAAATAGTAGAATGTTAGAATTGTAAAAGATAGAACAGTAGAACACAAAATATTAGAACATAGAACAGTAGAAATAGAATGGTAGGACAATAGAACATAAAATAGCAGAACATAGACAATCAATAGAACGTAGAACATCAAAAAGTAAATCGATTGAACAGTAGAAGGGTAGAACATATGGTAGAATGGTAGAACTGTAGAACATAGCACCGTAGAACCAGGAATGGTAGAACAGTAGAATGTTAGAACAGAGTGGTAGAACACAGAACATAATAAACTTGGAACAGTAGAGCAAAGCATAGAATGGTAGAACATGGGAAGTAGAACAGTCAAACATGGAACTATAGTAGACCTTAGAACAGCAGAACACAGAACAGTAGAATATGGAACTGCAGATAACATTGTATATATAGCTATGTTCTTTCAAAAGAATGGTCTGAGTTCCAGGAACTCAGGTCAGTAAAGTAGAATTGTGGTGGGAGGTGGTTAGTGGGTGGGTCAGTGACATTGGTCAGTGGTCTGTGGTTTTACATTAACCTCGTTTTGCCAAGAAAGCCAAATTCATTTCTCTAGAAGTAAGTAAGTAACAGTTTCTTTCACTGAAAGATTCCAGTAGGAGACCAGCTAAATAGCTTAATGATAAACAAGGACTGGCCCCCATAAAATTTACACTTAATGTTCTAATACCTCTATATGTCAGGACTGACACAATTCTGGTACACCTGCTTCCCAGAACACCTCCATTGGCTGCTTTTGAACAGTCAACTCATGGACAAACAAAATACTAAAGAAAATTAGCCTTTATTATATCCCATAGCTAATATTTCTATCAAAACATAATTGAGGGGACTCTGAAATGTGGCAATTTTATAGAAAGATTTATATATGTTGTTTATGTACAGTATTTGGTCTTTCCAACGGGTTTGACTGTGACATACTAGTAGTTAGAGATAGGGTAGGGCTTAAAGAGACAACAGCTGTTAAGAGGTTATTCATACCATGTTCTTCTTTGCTTGGCAGAGAATATGAATACTTCAGGGATAGGTTGCACTTAATATTTGTTACAATACTGTACCATTAATAATTTAAGTATAATTTAAGTATACAATCCTTTGAAAGGCTGATCTCCACTTACAGGTATTTTGAGCACACATGCAAGCAAACACTTTTAATTTTAACATCATAAGCAGATCATTTCATAATTTGTATGTGAGGGTGGATCGCTTGTTTGGAGAAGAGGCAAAATTGCAACCTAGCTAAATTTCTTCCAACAATAAATTAGACAAACGAAAAGAGAAAGAGGAAGGATGAGAAAGTTTACAGGGTTTCCTGATCCACGTGTTTGCTATGTCTTTCGGTCAGTAGTGAGATTAACAAAATAATTCAAATTTAGCGTGGACAGTTTGAAACTTTGTACTCATTCTCCATACACACTAGAAACAAAACGAAAAGTCTGTCAATTGTCACTTATTTTTCCTTTTCTACTTAATATTTCTCTACCGCAGGTACCATAATAAAATGAGGATGATTGAGTCCAGCTCCAGATTGAGACTGTCATATTGCTTTTATACAACAAGCACACCATGGCTCCGGTATATAAATGTTTTGATGTTTAGTCATAAAAACATTTCTTGTAAGGTTTCCAATGTGTCAATTGGTTGATTTTTATGAAACATTGACTCTACAATACAACCTGGTGATTGTGGGTGGCCATTGGATTTTGGACCACAGCAAAACGCCTTTTTTCTCCTGTTTTGCTATTGCAAGTGCAAAAATAAATTACTAAATGTATTGAAATTGTTTAAAAAAACATGGGGTTGTTAGTTGTTAGTAGTTTTTTTATGAAGTATTAACTTTTTTAAATTTTTGGGAATTTACCCAAATTTGGGGCCCTACCAGTGACTCAATCATCATTATGAATGAGTTTGTTAGATTGAAAGCCTATTAATTCCTCTGTCATACAGTTTAAAAATGTTGACTTGATCAAAGGTTTATGACCTAATTTGTGGATAAATTTTCATTTTTTACTTCATTCATTGATTGGATGGCTGCAAGCCATCAATCTTTAATCAATGTTTGTATCATTGTCTGTCGTTGTTGTTGTTGTTGTTGTATCTAAAGTTTTAACAAAAATCCCTGGGAAGGAGGTTGGAGGTTGGTTATCTTGGTTTGCTCCATGAGCTGATTTATACGATACAATTACAATTACAGATGGACTTCAAACTTGGTCAGATGATTAATTAAGCCAAACAATGCAATCTTAATGAGACAAGTGACCACGTCTGTTGATGACGTCATCAAATACTTAGGCTCTGTTTAGATTATACAAATTATAGAATTTAAAAAAGGTAATGTCCACTAGCCATGCAGACTTCAAACTTGGTTAAATGGCTAATTAAGGAAATGGAGTCTTAATGAGACATTCATTTATCTTACTTATCAAGTCCTTCTTACTTGCTCGTTCACACTCCTTGTCTATTATTATTTTGTATGGAGTGTTCTACTTTTATGCTTCGTGTGTGTTACTTGGACGTTATCTAAAGTCTAAGTACTAATGATGTGTAATGAGAAAATGGTATTGGAAGATCTCTGAAAATAGATCTTTTCTCTTGATATTTCTACAATAAACTCTGGGTAGAAGAGCATTTTTACAACCAAAAGTATATAAAACATTTACATCCTTAGCAAACAAATATTGATATCTTGTGAATGGAGTCATAGCATGCTATCTTTGTGTTTCTGTTTTCAAGTACAAATTACATTACTATTTTGCCACATGTGGCATTTCCAAACAACAGAAATTTGAATTAATGTAAAGATGCCAATTTAATGGCATTGTTTGGTTCAGCGCTTGTTATTTAGTAAAATATTATCCACACACTAGTGTGGCAAGGAATACTGAAGGGTGAATACAACCCTCTAAAAGTGTTTAATCTAGTCGATTAAAGGTTGCCGTTAATAATAAAGATAGTTATCATCCTCCTTAAATTCCTGTAAGCCTGTAAAGATTGCATCTTTAATGTTATATGCTTTCTACAGCCCAGCTAATTTTCCTAAAGTACTCCCCTGGAAGTAAGCTTATTCCCCTGGAAGTAAGCTGTTGAATTATATGAAAGAGATATCTTCAAAGCATCATTTTTATTATTTAAGATGTGAAAAGAAGTAGAAGTTAATTGAGTTTTAATCCAAGGGGACTAGTACAGATATTTTCCGGTCTGCAAATTGTACTGCCTTATGTGAGTATCTATTCTACAAAGTATGAAACCTGGTATGTGAATATTTATTAGAACCACTTTTGTTATGTTTAGGCTGATCTGAAGGCATGGCAACATACAGATAAAAGCTTGAAAGAAACCTTGCAGTTGGAGAAGGAACGTTCTCATGTTCTGGAACACACTCTCAATGATTTACTATATAAACGTATGAATATTTTATTGTATTATTATTTGAGTTATAACTATTTGATTAACTAAAAACTTCCATTTGATCATGAAATCATGTACCACCATTTGCCAAATTCAGATCTCCTAATCTCATTTCATCATGAAATCACAAGCCCCTAGCTTTCACATACTTACTAAAAAACTAAATGGAAATTTAAATTTATTTTCCAACCTCTGAATAGAGTTATCTACAATATGCACATGGAGGCATGCATGTACACACATTGTCATAATGAAGAACTGTTGATTTTTAAAAATTAAGACAGTAGGAGTGCACATGAAGTTGTTCTTTTTTACAATGCTTTTATATCCCATGACTTTGTGTATCCGTCCTTCACATCCATATCATCCACTTGTGAGGCATTAATATGCAGGAATAAACCTGTTGAGTCATCTGCAGTTCTTACTATGCATCAGGTAGGATCAAATTATGGTTTTCCACAACTCAAGCCAATGCAGCTCTATGTAATACTAGCATTTAACAGATGGCCTTGGCTAAATGGTTCTTGATCAGCCTTATGTAACCGAGTAACACTGACATATATGGTGTAATATATGGTGTAAAATATATATGGTGTAAAACAACCATGTGCCTTTACAATAGTATTTCAATTATCTTTGGTTGTATGTACCTAAGGACAGCATAACAACAGGGATGATAATTATGTTTCATCCCCTACCATACATATGTGCCAGTTTAACACAGTGTGGTTCATTTATCCGTAAAGGGTTGCGATAAGTCAAATCAACCATGTTAATGAAAGATGAATTCCACAAGTATCTAACTATCATTATCCAAGACTGATGGTAGGTATTGTCCTGTATGGAGGATTACCCAAGATTGAACGCATTATTGTGTATGTTAATTAGATGCAACATGCAATTGTCATGGCGATCTAAATATAACGTGAAGTTATGAGTTTTCACCAGTAACAATATATGAAACTGATTACAAATGCAACAAATTTTGGGAACATCTTGTTTTAGGACTTTACTGTAATAGGCTCTTGTTTTGAGAGTTTCATTTTGTGTAATGGAAATTATCACTTCAGTTTCAGGCATTAGTAGTTATATACTTGTAGCAATGCTCTCCTTGATGGGCAAGTCCACAGAGTTCACCAAACATCTCTTTCACCCTCAGTGACCTGTCACGCTAGTTCACATGATGCTTTCTAATTCACATTGCAGTTTTTTTTTCAGTTTCCCAAGTGATCAACTCACCATCTAGTACAATGTTGTCATCAATTACAAGATCAAGCCCTAATGTATCACTTATTTTGCAACTCTCCAAGTAAAGCATCTTCCTTGACTTGCCTATTGAAAGCTTTTTACTATGCTCAACTTCCAGTAGTCCTTGAAAAGACCTTGAATCTCTTTCGAGGTTGTCCTTCACATAGGAACAGCTCCACATCAAGCTACTGCAATAGTAACTAAACCCAGAACATAAATACTCTTTGCCTTGGAAGCATGTTCACCAATGCAGCATAAGTCAATGAATGTAGTCTACTATGTTGATGTTGACACCTGTCATTCTCAGTACTCTAAGGATGTGCTGATGGTTTACCCTGTCATACACTTTCATATAATTGATCCAGGCTACCAACATGCTTTTATGGTTTATTTTCAGAAGTCATTAACTGATCAATGACAAAGTAATCTGTTGTCCCAAACAATCTTTCCTGTTTGCTAACTGCTCAGTGCCTTTCTACATGGACATTCAATGGGTATAATTGTAACAATGTTGTAATTAGGAGTTGGTAGCTTACATTCAAGATGGCAATTGGCCGATATAACTCAGGTCTTTAAATAACCACAGGACACGGACATTTATCCAGTAGAAAAGCTGTTTTGTTCCACAGACTTGCGATCCTACCTGACATTCTGATTGACAGCTATAAAAATTCTCATGACTTATGTCTGACCAGATATCCATATTGTCCAGCCATGTTTATTAGTGTCTGATCTATAAATTCTAATATACTTCATTTACTTTAATTAAAAACCTGTCTGTATCTCAATTCTGCTTTGTTTACAGCCTCGTTTTCTGCGTTGTTTGTTATGCTTTTCACTAGCCATCTAGTGCCATTTTGAATTTTTACACTATATTTATTAACATGGACACACAAATTAAAATATAATTGTACATGTTTATAAAAAGCAATGCCTGTTTACACTTGCATTTCCCACTACTGGCTACAAAAGCATACTGTGTTCTTGGTCATGAATAATTAGACCATGTGTGGTAGGTCATATGCCATATCCTCCTCTGGGCACGTGCAGTAAAAGTGATTAGGCTGTAGTTACTTAATACCTTATTCATTGTGAAGATTTCTTTTATCAAAATTTGATTTCACAGCAATTTCATGTACCAAGAATGGAAATTATATTTATATTCATTAGAACATTGTTTTACAGCTTTTTCACATACTACAAACAAAGATTTATTTAGTCAAAACACTGTCTTGCACTGATCTATGGTATCGTAAACGAAGAAAAAGAATTAGTAATTACCACATATTAGCAATGTTAATTTATGTAACGAAGCAATGCTAGCTGATCTCTAAGCATATTAAATAGAGTAAGCTATCCAATATAAATAAACAGCATCGGTTAGCATTGGTAAAGCTAATGAGCATTGCTTCTTGTAATTAAAATTATTATAAACGTAAGAAATCTTTGTTCATGTCATGAAAAATTACACTAAAAGTTTTTCAACATAAGAAATCTTTGTTCGTAGAACATAAAATAAACCATGTTTTAATGGAACAAGTCTTCATTCCTGTCATGTAAAATTGCGGTAATACAGTTCCATGGTGTAAGAAACCTTCCTTCGTGGCACCTAAAACTACAGTAAACCATGTTTTAACGTAAGAAACCTTCTTTCGTGGCACCTAAAACTACAGTAAACCATGTTTTAACATAAGAATTATTCATTCATATCATGTAATATTGCAGCAAAACAGTTTTTTAACGTAAGAAATTATCGTTTGTATCACATAAAATCACTGTAAAACCATGTTGTAATGTACGAAATCTTTGTCTGTGTCACTTAAATTCATGTTTTGGTGTAAGAACTCTTTGTTCCCATCATGTTAATTAGCTGTGAAACCATGTTTTGATGTTTGTTTCTGTCAGCGCGTGTGATATTTTACCATAGACACTATGATTTTCTTCAAGTGCTGTCATGAGTGATTTTTTACGTCTATTACTACTATTTCATTTTTCAAAAGTTACTTTTTAAAGCCATTATTACGTTACTATAAATGTTTCAGAGGCTATCACGAGTGACTTTTACGGCCATTACTACAATTTTCTGGTTTTAGAACTTAGTGTATATATGTGACTTTCTACGCCCTTAACTATGATTTCCTTACTATGGAAAGCTATGTCAGTTAACAGCAATATTTGTTAGCTTTAAAAATAATATGGCTGAAGACTACTTATGTCAAGGCTGTGGAAATCCAACCGAATTACTAAACCATTTTTTAAAAAGAAAGAAAGGAATTTAAATTTTGAAAAAGATAAACAGCTTTTCCTTTATTATTTACTTCTGGTTCTTAGTGCTTTGGCATCTAGACAACCTGTTTATTTGTATAAGAATGTAGTTCATTAAATTATATTCTTTATATAAATGAGATGTTTCTCTGAAGAAGTAGAAAATGTGGTTTCTATTGTTTCAATGCCACTTTGTGTAAATTTTGGAGATGGTCTTGTCCTGCAGATATCAACATCTGTTGGACAATATGACAGCTAAGTTCTTAATTGATATTTAAAGGCCTGTAACTTAGGATTGTTGGAGGGCACTATTGTCTGGGGACAAGTCATGTCCTTCAACCCACCATTGAGGTATATCTACTCCATTAACCATGTCTTTTTCTGTGCACCTAAATGCAATTTGCTACCACTGGACTCTTTTACAAAGAATCCTATATATAATCTGTGCTAATTACCTTATAAGGTTTCAGCTTTTCTAATACATGTTTCCATACCTGCCCTCAATATTAATCACTTATCAGGTTTGTATGATCTGTAATCCCTTAACCTGGCCTTCCAACCATGAATTGGCCAGGTCATCAACTAAAGTTTCCTCCATGTCTATCAGACCTTCCCAGAATTCATTGATTTTATTCCAAGTCTGTTCCCTGCACTTGCATAAACTATTCAGGTTCAGCGACTTGAACTCCTGCTTAAGAATGTTTTAATTTTCCTTTGTCTAAGAGTGCATCTCATTTCTAGATCAAGCAATGCCAGTAACTGCCTTAACCTCTTCCTTTTCTACTCAAAACCACCATTTGACATTTTGGAAGAAGAACAATCCGTTGAATCTCTCTTAATTAAAAACCTTACTGGCTGTGTAGCAAAGGTAATCTAAGTGCTTCCAGGTTTTATCCTCATCTTAGTTGCATGCTTCCCTAACTAATTTATCTAGTAGCATGAGCATATCATCTGTCAGCCATACAGTCTTTTTGCTGGTTTATGTGGTTCAAAATAAGTAGAGTCTGCAACAATGGAAATAAACCTTGGCTACAAAAGGACCACCTGTCCCACCAACAGGGTAATTCCTCACAACTTTTCAATAATTGTAATCTGCTTAGTTTATGGCCGGTTACAATACTTCATTTGAAGTCAACTTTTGGTTCTAACTACTGATTGGCAGTGTGCACACTAAGAGTGCCCTGTACCATCTCAGGACCTCTGTCACACGTCAATGGTACTCTACCATCTCAGGACCTCTGTCACACGTCAATGGTACTGTATTAATGTGGATGCTTTCACCCATTGGATTGCTTAGAGTTGAAAAGACCTTCATTCTTTCCAGTAATCCGGCCCTGCGTTGTTGGATAATACTAACAGCTAGAGTAATCTTCTGCTACCCAACTATCTTTCATTACCGATTAAAAACATGAAAAAAGAAAGCAGTCAGGTTGCCTGTTCTTAATTCTGAATTGTTGGACAATACTGACTGCTAAATTATTATTAATAATATTTTGTTACCTGATCATCTTTCCTTGAAACTAAATTTCAAAACACGAGAAAGGAAAGTGATAATATTACATAGATAATGATGTATTCTTGAAACATTAAAAATCTTAGGACAATTTCCAAAACATTTTCATTTAAACCTCTAAAGATCTCTTGATTTCACATTATCCAGTTAGTTCGTTATTACATCTTGATTGACCTCCATACAAACACATGGGGAATGATTTATAAAGATAATTGTCATTACATCGTCATTCATTTTGTCACAAATAAATACATAAATAGTTGATATATAAGGTCCTACAATTTTAGTAACTTTGTGAACAGATATAGCATGTGTAGATGTTTCTTGTGTTTATAGTTGGCAAAGAAGCAAATGGAGAGACATATAAAAGTGAAGAAATATCATCTATTGCAAGACAGTTGGCCACATTAGAAATGAAGGTAAAATCTTTTACTGGGATGTAACTTTTCCAGAATTCCAAAAGACAACAAGTCAATCAGATCAAACCTTTTCACAAACAAGAACATTTTCTATACTTGCGATTCTGATTTTACTTAACTTGTAGTTGATTGCACCAAGGGACCACTCTTTATTAATTTGAACATTATGTAGAGTGTTCAAGTTTAATAAAGATAAAAATAAATATAAATATAAAAAATAAATTTAAAGCAGCCTGTTGGGAGAATTTGTTAAACAATCTGGACATTTATTTCAGCTTATTCATTTTTGGCTCTGCATCCATATATAATATATAAAAAACATTAAAAATTTGTTAAAAACGCAATAATAAATATACTGTATAAGCTAATTTACAAAAAAGGTTAAAAACACATTAACTAGTAAAACTAGACAGCATTGTAGTAAATTCCAGTGAAAATTAAAATTAATGGAAAGAAAAGACAAAAAGTTGTAGATGACTCTGAAAATAATTGATATTAAATAACTTGTAATATTAAAAAAGAAAACACGAAAACGGTTTGTAAATGATTCTCTTCAACTGTTGGCACTGGTGGCAAAAAAACCTTTTTGACTGTGTTTCTAAGAATTGATCATTCTCACAGATTCCATTTTTATTACTGCGGTAAACATTTATTGATATTGTAGCACAAAAGAACATTTCTAACAAGTAAGATTGAAAAATAAAATTACGTAAGGAATATAAACCTAGTAATAAGTAATTGCTTTTGTAAGTTTTTATTCATTAAAATACCGTGCAATACATCTATACTGTCTCCTTCTGTAAAACTGTATTGTTTTTAGAAAACATCAGACAATACTCTACGGTAAGCATAGGGAATTTATGTTCAGACACAAAACGTTTTGATAGTAGATAACAGATGTGCAGGAAATCTAGTATATTCCTTCTCTTTTTGTTGTTGAAGGTATTCATTCAGTTTCACATAATCATAAAAATAGCTCATGTAAAAATACATGAAAACAAAACTTTTGTGCTGATTTTTAGGAATTAAATGAAAGAGAAAGAGCAAACCATGCGCAACAAAAATATGAACAAGTGAAAGATTTGATAAGAGAACTGGAGACTAGAAATGCAGAACTGGAACAAAGATTTGCTGAGGTGTGTTTATTAGAAAAAATCACAACATTCTGGGTGTTAGCCAGAAAATACAATGTTACCACGTTTTTATTGAATTGGGAATTTTCCTAAAGAATGATGCTCACCATGGTTGGGCAACAAAGAAAATTATTCATTCTAGATCCCCTAAAACCACCATAAACCACGTTGTTTTTACCTTTGGGGAGGCACTGTGAGCGCTGAGTCAGCTTTCCTTATTCAGTATTTTCGAAGCTTCAAATGTATCAAATTTAAAATGGCAGTCAAATGTTAATTCCAAATAAACACAAAAATAGTAAAGGGTCGAAGATTGCGTAGCCCACATCCTCAATAATGTGGTTGAAATCGAAGGTGATGATTGAGCTATAATAA
>JANTOQ010261919.1:0-13284 GCA_027564595.1 Bythotiara depressa | reverse complement strand
TATGTGTAGGAGGATCGCATTTTAAGTGTAGGAGGATCGCATTTTATGTGTAGGAGGATCGCATTTTATGTGTAGGAGGATCGCATTTTATGTGTAGGAGGATCGCATTTTATGTGTAGGAGGATCGCATTTTATGTGTAGGAGGATCGCATTTTAAGTGTAGGAAGATCGCATTTTATGTGTAGGAAGATCGCATTTTATGTGTAGGAGGATCGCATTTTAAGTGTAGGAAGATCGCATTTTATGTGTAGGAGGATCGCATTTTATGTGTAGGAGGATCGCATTTAAAAATCGCTGTTCCAAAGGGTCCCTCGGAAAGGTGTGGAGGAGAGCGCAGTTGATTACTGATTCTATTTTTTAATATTATTTTCAGGATGGTGTTTTAAGTCATAAAGAGGGACCATTAATTAGCAGGCCATATATTTTGTGAGAAAATTACTTATAAAAAATAACAGTGGAATTCTTCCGATACATTAATACAATGAGACGTAACAACTTTATATACTTATACATATAGTGTCAACTACCGTACGTACAGTAGAAATAAATTCACAAAGAAGGTGCACGATAACACATTGAAAGGGAAAATACTCTCACCATCTTGGATGATTTGTGGTTATATTGCGTGCAAAATGATAGTATAGTTTGTATAACGAGTCAGGGAAACTTCGAGTTACGCCCTTCGAGTTATGCCATTCGAGTTACAACAACTTCGAGTTACGCCCCTTGATGACGTCGTCAATGGCGTCATAACTCCGATTTTACTAAATATTTAGAGTACGTCGAGTTAACTTAACTCGATTGATAATCAAAGTTAACACTCGAAGGACGTAACTCGAAGTTTCCCTGGCTCTTGTATAACTTACTACTGTGGTTTTCCTCCTTTCCATTCGTCGCCTTTTTTGCAGCCTCCTCGCCTCCTCAGCAACTGATTATCAAAATATTTGTACAGTGTTTTCACCCTGGATACGATACGTATCAGCATTCGTAGACGGGGGTATTGTGAACTGTATGGTTTGATAAATGGATAAATACAGATAGTAAGAAGATAGGAGCCTGGGTCAGAATATTCCCAGTGTCTTAATTATAAATATATAATTATGTACTGTTAACATTCTTCCAACACGTTTGTAATAAAGTAAGAAATCTCTAAAGGATTATTCATGTCTACTGAACAGGATGTAAACATCGTCATGTAACATAAACATGATTATATATCCTTTTATTTGATTGATTTATTAATTGATTTACTGGTGGTGCTACTGTAGACTACACCGTGTAAGATATCTATATCCTATCGTAAGTATATACAAGACGACGAATTGATTGTTCTCTATGCGGAAGATCATGAACTAACAAAGGTTAGTTGTTCGCTATGCGGAAGATCATGAACTAACAAAGGTTAGTTCATAACATTTCAGCTATAGATGACGTCATTACCAAATTATCTCTGTCACGAGAATGAATTTGTTTATTTTTAAGGCTTGTTTTCAGTATCATTTTCCCTCTTGACTATATGAATGAATAAATATATCAAATATTGAATAAATCAATAAATCAGAACAAACGGTTGCGTGGCTGGCTTGTCTAGAGTAAATAACAAGTGATCCTCTCGTATGTTTTATCATATAGTTCTGTCTCTCGTATAATTCTGTGTACCGTTTCATGCGCTTCTAGATTTTTCATACCTCTAGGAGAGAGGTTCAATAAAGAATCGCTTAGTCACCAAACTTCCAGTTGAGAGGTGGTCTCTGCAACATCGAGTTGAGTCGTGGTCTCTGATTGTCGTGTTGAACCTGTCCAAATGTTATTACGAACTTTTACTACACGTGACTTCCTGTCTCACGCGGTTGCAGTCAATGTAATTTTCATATGTTCTCAAATGGTTATGAATTGAATTGCTTCAACTTTGTTATGAGCAGCTGAAAAAATAAATGCAATGTAAGAAGTATTTTAAATGATAATTGGCTATCTTCTGCTCTCTACTTTATCACGTGATCATGATTGGAACGTTTTTCTTGTAATAATAAAAAATGTCCATTGAAAATAGCTTCAGCGAAACAAAAATTCTAATTCTATCGACCGGAGTCTAATTCTATGTGCAATAAAGTTTCTGGAAAAACATTTGCTTTCGAATTATAAAAATCGATTTTGATGATTAACCCATAACTACCTCACACAAAGGTCACTCCTCTAAAGTAATCATGGGTATCCCTCCCATCGTTAGCAACCGTTGGAGCAGGCATGTTTGTTCTTTCATATTGGATAGCAACCGTTGGAGCAGGTATGTTTGTTCTTTCATATTGGATAGAGGTTGTTAGGATGTATCTTAATGGCGTCTTTCCTGCCCTTAACAACAGAAACAAATTTAATTGATTAAACTATTCAAATCGTAATTGATTAATTCTGTTCGGTGCATTTATTGATTGATAACGAGTAATTTTGTATTGTCATTTTAAGTGAGTTAAAAAAATTTATTCTAATACTCTGCCAAAGCATCTTTTCACGTGATGGCTTTGTTTACTATCAAAACGTTCGTCGTTGAAAAATAATTTGTTGACTGGTAATTGGTATTTCTGAACAGTCAGGTGGGTGCTATTTGTGTTTCTGAAGAATCGGGTGGGAGATATGAGTGTGTCTCACAGGCGCACAATTAGGAATTATTCGGATTTTGGACATTAGGGCACAACTATGCAACATATTTTATATTTGGGAGATAATCCTATGGAGCCACTATGTTAGAGCCTGAAGGAAAGAAATGTTTTCATCTAAAATGTTCGCGATTGCCTAAAAGGCCATAAAGAGTTTCTAAAATTTTATAGAATGCTGCTTTTTACTATGAAAAGAGAGCAAAAATATTCACTTTTGATAATTGAGCAAGGGGGCCTCCCCCTTCTCCCCTCCTATGTCTGAACGACCACCTGGCCCCTCATATGTCTGAACGACCACCTGGGCATACCTACTGTTCGTGATTCTCTAGCTTTCATGCTTTGTTTTAAATTTTTGGAAAGCTTAAAAGGCCTTTCTGGGAATAAACATTGACATTGCTTTGAATAGTAAATACTTCTTAGACGATAATCCTAAGATATCCAGGATTATTAACATATCTTCTTGATTTTTGATGCCTGAATGGATATAGAATTGTCATACTGATCCCCGCCCAACACATAATGTCTGCAACAAAAACCGTAGCCAGAGTTTCTTGTTGATGGATAAAACTTTCGAGTTATCCAGCTTCTAAAGTGGAAACATCCGTATTTTACATTGTTATTATCGGACTCTGTTACTCCTGGCTATCAGAGAATCGTGTCCACTTCAATCTGCATTTGTTTGAATAATAGAGGCAATAATTTCTATATTATTGCTTCATTTGTTTAATTTTAGATGTACAGCTGGCTATTGAACAGCGACGCAAAGAAATGCAAGAACGCGAGACATTAAGAGCCGAGAATAAACGTTTACTCGCCATGGAACAACAATACATGCAATCTCTCAAACGCCTTGAGTTCGAAAAAGATCAACTCGAACACGAAAAAACTAAGTTACAGATCTTGCAACAGCAGCAAGAAAGTGTGGCGAATCAATTCGATCGAAAAGTTGCTATACAAATAGAAGAACTAAAAATAAAGAAGCAGGAACTCAAACATTTCCATGTAGAAAAAGAAAAGATTTTAGCAAAAGAAAAAGAAATCGAGATTGTAGCCACTAAGGTAGTTGAAGAACGTAAGAGGAAAGAAGAGATGCAGAAAAATGTGCGAGATCGAATAATATCAGAGCAAGCTTCTTTGGATCTGCAGGAGTTCGAAGCGTTAGAGGAATCGTTGAACAGTAGTTCGCTGAAAACGATTACGAATGGAATCGCAGTTAAAGCGATAGAACTCGAATCAGACAAGCAAAAATTAGCTCTACTCGAGTTAGACATTCTGACCGATGACCTTGAGTTTCACGATCGATATCAACTTCAGAAGGATGAGATTGAAAAAGAAAAACTGCAACTAGAAGATATGGAGAATAAACATAAAGATCTGGAAAGAAATTTATCCAATCAAATTCAAAGGTAACCTCTTTTTACCCAATCAAATTCAAAGATAACCTCTAAATTTATCCAATCAAATTCAAAGGTAACCTTTAAATTTATCCAATCAAATTCATTAGAGTAGGAGAGCATTTTAAAAGTGCGTTCCTTCACGTATGTTTAGAGATTAGAGGCTATAGTGGAATGAATACACAACCGGAAGAAGTATCCACTAACCAGTAGGTGCAAGAGGGATTTAGGTCAACTCGTTAATCGAGAATACGGTTAAAGACTTCTAAAACATTGATAAAGCTTCTCACACATTCCTCCCTTGGCTTTTGCTAAGACCCGTTTTCAACCAAGAAAAATTTATCCGATCACGAAAAAAATATAGAAGGTGAAAATCTTCAACTTTCTTTGCTCCTTGTTTGAACAGTGAGTGGTAGGTATTTATAAGTAAACCATTAAAGTAATTTTACGATTATTGAAAAAGTTTCAAAAGTTTTCCTTTTAAAAAAGTTTTTTCAAATGATCTTAAATTTTCTTCAACTAATCGAGTGATAGTTACACCATAGGAGAGCATTATAAATGTTTTAATTTGTAACTTTCACGAATAAGACTCACCACCACAATCATAAAGAATGGAGGAAAACAAAAGAAATGTTTTCATACTGCAGGATGTTAGATGTTACTGAGTTAGGTAGCTGGAATTTCTTTAATTAGCTCAAACAAATATAATTGAGACATCCATAATTTTTTGTTTTTGTTACGAAATTTTTGTTAAGGTTTTTGTTGCACTGCAATCTGTTTGTTTACAAAACAAAGCACCAAGCTTAGACGGAAAGAGTTACTTTTCGTTCAACAAACAGGCTAGTCATAAAATATGTCAAATGTTTTTTAAAAGGTAAAGAAGATTGTATTATTGTTATTTCTTATCAAACTCATGGAATTCTAGAATATTTTTTGTTGGGATTTTCAAAGATGAATTCGTTTTGATTTTTAACCGTAAACCGTTTTGTGTCAAGGTATGAACAATAACTCGAGGGGTCGTGTAAAACACTGGGAAAACGCTAGAAAAACGGTAGAGCTTCGAAAGGAATCATGAAACATGATAGGAAAACAAAAATGCGTTGAAAGGGAAATACGAAACACGAAAAAAAACGGCGGAGATGTTGAATGGATTCATGAAACACTACAGAAAGACGGAAGGGACGTTGAACTGGAATCCTTAAAACACGCTACAATAGCGTTGTGAAGTGGAATCCTTAAAACACGCTACAATAGCGTTGTGTATAAATGAATAACAACAATTTGGGCGAGGTTTCACGAAATGAATGAAATAAATACCATTGTGCAGGATGGAGGAGAGTTTTTCGTTTATATTCTGCAGGATGGAGGAGAGTATTTCATTGATATACTCTTCCAAAGAGTTTTTTTTTTGGTGCTTCTTTAATGAACCGGTGATCTTTCATATGATTCACTAAACTTCCTGTAAATATTTCATAGATTTGAATTACAGGTTATATCGTGTAGCCATTTTGACCTATTTTACTAGTTTGTAGCCATTTTTTACCTGTTTGTAGCCATTTTTAACTATTAAAGGTTAACGCCACACGCGTAACAGGCACATGGTTTTACAAAATTTCGTGTTCTTGACATGAACCATCCAAAAAAACATGATATATTGAAGATTATCCAAAAATTAGGCAACTCGGCGCCATTTTTACTGGTTTGGTATATATGTTTTAACCGTAGAAACCATAATAATATATGTTGTATATTTGCTTTCAAAACTTATAACTAAACATTTACCCATGCCAACATCGGCAAAAACTGTTGATGTCAGCAAAGACAACGTTAAATTTTGAAACTATTTTAATGTCATATTATCGAACTTTTATTATACATCGTACGAAATTTCACGTCAATAGCTAAACCAATCCAATGATCTTACAAAGACAAAAACTTAAGTTAACAAGGGTATATAACAAATCTCCTCAGCCCTGTTACGTGCTGAGTATTGTTTAAGTTAGGACATAAAACTTCATAATCGTAAAAGTTTGTTATTGTTAAGCTTGATTGAAAACTATCAAACGTTTTTATGGTACTCCTTTTTTAGGTTGCAAAAGGAAAGAGAAAGCGAGCTTGGAAAAATCGAAAAAGAAAAGGAACGCTTAAAAATGTTGGAAGGTCAACAAATGAAGGCTATCGAATTAATTGAAATCGAACGTCAAAAACTAATGTCAGCAAAGGAATTAGAAAAACAAAAACTTGAAAAAGAACGCGATGAACTCGAAGAGGCTGAGTACGAGCGCATGCGTATGTTGCAGAAAGCTGTGGATGAGCAAGAAAAAGAACGCGAACTGATTATGCAAGAAAAAATGCGTTTAATAGATCTAGAAGAACAACATAAGCGCGATTTAGATGAACTTCAGCGCGATATGGTATCACAACAGGAGAAACAAGAACGTGAAAGAAAGTTGGAACTTGAGTACATCGAGACCGAACAATTAATGTTAGAAGAATTAGAGCAGAAACAGTTTGAATCAGCGAGACAAATAGAATACGAAACTCAAATGATAAGAGATCAAGTGGAGCAGGAAAAATACAATGAAAGAAAGAGACTGGAAGCTAATGAACAATACATAGGTGAGTTGCGTAGACAACAAGAAATTGCTTTAAAGCAAGCTGAGGAGGAGCGCTATAATATGCAGTTGAAACGCGAAGAAGAGCAACTCCAACTGAAAGAAGAAAGAGAAAAGCTAGCGAGGATGGAAGAGGAATATAAAGAATTTTCAAAACGATTAGAAGAAGAGAAAGTACAATTAATATTAAAATTACAGAAAGAAAAAGAAGAAGAAATCGCGAAAGTAAAAGAAGAAATATCAAGTCAATCGTCTTCTCCTTCGTCACCCTCCTCCCCAGTCAAGATGTTTCATCAGGAGTTCGATCCATCACTTCTTCTACGAAGGAGAACACCAGAGGGAAAAATGCAACAGGTCAGTTAAATTTATTGTTTATCATTTATTCGCTTGTTTATTTTGTTTATTTGTTTATATCTTATACGTCCATGTTTATATATATTTGTATTTTTACACCTTTTTATGATTTCGCGTTGACATTCGATTATACCGACTTCGTAGAAGAAAATTGACATTCTTTATGTAGTTTGGTTACCCTGCGTGCAGAAGTGTTTTGCGGAGTATGTCTGTTACTTTTTAAGGTGCCAATAGTAGCAGTGGGAGTAAATAAATCGTTTGTTTTTCTTGTTTTATTCTTTTATATGAGTATTAAATTTAAACATTCAAAATCCAAAATTCATTGACAATGTGTATACAAGAGTAGCCTGCCTACAGACACGAACTTACGTTCCACCGGAACACAGGCTAATACAAGAAGAAGATAGCAGGAGGTAAGCTTATAGCGCGTACATATACGGGGAGATCAATAAGTCAATATAATGCGATGAATTATATAATCAATAATGGCTGATGGATGGTGATTGTATAGGTAGGTTATCTGCCTGATAAACATGAGTTAATTGTCACATTTCCTCTTTGGAAACATAACAAAATTGTTGTATTGTAAGCAATTTGTTTTTAAAATGAAATATATTTTCCGCTTGTCTCTCTAGTACTCATACTATTGTTACCATGTCATGGTCACACCTACTTTGAAGGCTACAGTTTGAGAAAAACTTCTTTCATCAATAAATAACGATAAAGTTGTTTATATCTGATCGAAAATATGTGTTAAATTAATTAACGCATTAGTAGCGACGTCATTGGTAAGCAGCGAACGTAAAAGAGATATTATTATTGCGAGAGATATTCTCTTCATCGGCAGTGTTTATAGCAGCGGTATTGTTGGCATCTACGCATCGAAATCATATCTCTGGAAGATTATGCTATCGATAATCTTCCAAAATCCATTTTAATTTCGTGTTTCCTGCTGTGATTAGCAATTTTATTTCGTTATCTCCTTTGATAACACTGATCAATTTTGTTTGATAATGTTGATTAAAGTGATCTTTTAGACTAGTTGATGTATACTGCTTCATACTGCTTCACCAGTTGATATATACTGCTTCATAATGACCACATTTTATTTTGTCTTTGCGATGTAAAATCTAGGAAGAAGGTCCCAGTGAACAGTTTCACTCAAATTCTAGAATAAGGGAAAATATCCATACTTTGTGATAAGGTGTTTTTGCGAAAATGATAGATGTTATCACAAGTATCATCAAATGTTTTTATCGCACCATATAAAAGATAAAAAATATATTACAGCATAGACCACGTGTTATAGCTACAATCCTCTATATACAAACTCGCAACAACCGTAAATTTACAATTTGTATAAATAAACTTTTAAGTATAATATACCATATATAGAAAGCCACAGTAGTGCACATCTAGTCGTTGTGTATGTCTACGCTAGAATTGTCTTTACCTTGAAATCACTTTACACGTCCATATAATGGTTGTTGATGCCTATGTTGTCTAGCTGCGGTATGGAGTACGCAAATACTGTTGTTTCATCAATGTTTAACTATTTGTCTTCTTATACGAATCTATTGTTTTGATTAACATTTACTACAGCCAGTACCTTATATGATGAATATTTACCACACATGTAAGCGTATATCTTGTGGAAACGATGTTTTTTTAATGTACATCGCGTGGAGGCGGCGTTTGTTTAGGGTACATCGTGTGGCGATAAAGGTTTTTGACCGTATATCGCGTGGAGACGACGTTTTTAGCGTGTACTGTGCGGTGAAAATATCGTCATTCTTATTAAGGTTTAGCAGGCTGTACAGAAACTGGTTTATAATTATATATATATATATATATAAAACACTAATTTAGTTTATATTATGTATCGATATTCCAGCCGTAATTAATTTACATTAGTAACTCGTGTGTTAAGTCGGATTAATTTTGTTTCCAAACAAACACGGGGTACAGAACGTATTATTGCGATCATCCATTATAAAGCGCTTACTTGTTAATATTGGCTACAGTTTTTCTGCATTAATCTCCATCACTGAGGAGCATTTATCCTTCCTTATTAGGTATTATCTCTCGACTGTTTTCCCTCTATGCTCTTCCTCGCAACCAATTACTTCATCGTTTACCGTTAATAGCTTGTAATATGATGTTTGTTCTCCACGGCAGCGTTTAAAGTCGGATTTTTTAGTTCTTACATAGACAAGTCCTTGATACTGCATCTACTCTGAAGTCTGTTTAATGTAAGCCTTTTAATACAGTGCTTTGTTTTACATATACCGTGGATGATTTCAATAAACTAAAATTTAAAGTCATTGTTTAGGACAACGCTGAGTAAACAATTACATTATTGATTAGGGATTAGTGAGGGATTAAATGAAGGATCGGGAATCCTGAGTTCATATGATATATTCTTGTCATCCTTAAGATGTCTGGATGTTTTCATGTTAAGTGGAAGTTGGACAGAAGAAATATGATTCCGGGTGCTATGTGATGTTTACAGAGGTTTTGAATGATTGCTTATATTTAGAAGTGTGAAGCGTAGAATTGTTAGATGCTTATTTAGAAAGAAAGTCACGACATCAAGTTTTAGTTTTTTCTCCGTCATGTGGGGTAAATGTTAGTTGTTTCTCCGTCCTGCGGGGTAAATGTTATTACGAAAAATCAAAATTGAACTGAACAGTTGTTGGTCCCCCCTGGTTGAACACAGGATATCCGATAAGTTGACTTGTTTAAAAACACCTAATACCAATAATTTCCATAATACACTAAAGTAAACAACAAATAAATTTGTGTACAGCACACCCAGAATATACAAGTCATTATCGTGTATAAGTTAAAACTAGGAGAAAGCATCGAGTTTTATTCATCGAATGAACAGTATTACATTCATTTTCAGTTTGCAGAAATGATTATTTCCTGTTCTGGTCGTTTAATTAGTTAATCAATTTGTTAATTGATCCAATGTTTGGAACTCCTCCAAGTTTTACTCCCGAAGTCCGGTTAACATGCCAATGTCTACCTACCGTTCCGATCACTATGAAAACGATAATCTATAACATAAAAATGAGTTTTCAAAATCAAAACAAACCGTCTGCAATCCCTATTCTTTTCCTTTTCTATAATTATAAGATTTAGTAATGATTAGAAGTTGTATAATTATTTTAATCGCGAAAGGATCACAAATCTTGTATAGTTCGTTGTACAGCTAATTATGCGTTTTCTCTTAATTATGCATGCTATATCATTTACTTCTTTAAATAGAAACATGTATACCGGTTATAAGATCGTTTAAATTATATTATGCTCCATCCCTATTTCTGTAGTTATGTTGCTTGAGTGTTTACATGACAACCGAGTTACCTCGCTTACTTCATCCGAGATATCACCTAGCTGGTATAACTTTTATAACATTTTCTGTCATGTAAATGGTGCAAGCGACATAACTTAGTAGAATGGCTTGCCTTATTTTCTTTTTGGTACCTGCTATGTTTTTTTTTTCTTTTTGGTACCTGCTATGTTTTCTTTTCTTTTTGGTACCTGCTATGTGAGCGAAATAAAAGTTACATTTGTTCCATATAAACAGATGGAACGGTTGCATCGGCAAGGGGAGTTATATTGTATAACCGATAAATCGGTCTCCACATAAAGAGGATCTTTTAACAAATACTAAATGCCAAATTGTGTCGAAATTATCGAGTTTAGAACTGGAACTTTAGAAGCATTCAAGGGAAGCAATAAGACGTTAAGGCGTGTTAGTAGTAACAGTGTACCAGGACATCATATTAGAAAGATTTTCTTGTTTCAATGTAATAGCTATAATAAAAAAATTCGATTCTGCAATTTTATGGCTATAATGGAATTCATCTAGCATGAAGACACCTCAATCGAACGAAGGTTTCTTGGTAATATGACTACCCCCGTTCCATTACGCTCACTACTGAATGGCACACATTTAAGCATAAGAATTCAACGTATAAGAGTGCGAACGGAGGAGAGCTGAGATTTAGATGTTATTTTTAAAACTTTCCTAGTCTATGGAGAATAAAAAAAGTTAAATGATATAAAATAGTTTGTTACCCCTGTCGAAGTTATAATAATATGAGTTAGAAGCTTAGCTATTCATCAGAAGTATGAGATTCGACGACGACAACGTAGCGTAGGTGATCAGGGTGATAGAAATCTTCCATTTTGATTGTTTTGTTTTGCGTAACAACAAATTTGCTAGCCGAATTTCTACTTTGACTATGTTGAAATCTTTTACGCCGTCGTTGTCGTCGCAGAATTGTGTTTGCGTAACCTCTCTAGTAGATCTGTTGCATCTTTTGCTTTGATATGATGTATTTATCAAGTAATGGAGCTGACGGGAGAAGTGTTTTTAAAAACGTCTCCCTAGCGTAAATATATCAGGATCATGACTATAAAATATGTCATCGAAAAATATTTGTTTGAGAATATTAATGAAATTTTGAAGGTGAAAATAAAACAGTTGACGAAATAATATTTATCCTCTTAAAACATTTACTTTTTTAAATTACTTTATGGTACAGAAAATTCTTTGAATAGTAACCTGCTATCACCAGCATGGATTAAATTCTATCATCATGTGATATATAATACTTTACTAAAGCTTGGTTCGCACGTTAAATGAATAAAAAAGATTTGTGTGATTTTAATAAGTGATTTTCTTTGGAAATTATAATATATATTTATTCTGTTCATGGACGTTGAAGATTGGTTTCGGAAGATAATTATCTCATCATCGGACAGCAGAAATTATCGGACCGCAGAAATTATCGAACCGCAGAAATTGATAAAAAAAAGTTTCGTTTATATACCCATAGGTCTTCCGTCTAGAAGAACTATTTTTCTTCCCCGTAATAATTAGTCAATTATCGGGACGTACTTACCCCCGGGATAATGCGCAATGATTCCTTTATTTTTTACCATATATTTTGTTTTCGACGGGGTATATTACATTTATTTTTTCCCCACATATTTTGCTTTTGACGGATATATTAAATTCTATAATCGTTCTTTTCGTTCGTTTAACTTCATTCTAAGTACAGCCTTGCAACACACTTCACAATTACGCCATTAGCTATTAAAGTTACCTTTTGAATCCATGGTTTCACTAGCGAATAAAAATGAACCTTTTAAAATTTAATTAGGCATTGTTAAACCATAGCTTGGAATGTGGTTTGTTAACCAACATAACGGTTTATCACTAACGTATTTCGGTCAGTTTATAACAGGATTTACTAAAGAAAAAAAGTATGTTTATATCCGGAAATTAATGCTGACTCTATTGAAGCATACGTTTGTTTGTATGGCTCACAAGTAGCAAACATTTATAAATTAAATGACCATATATGGTTAATGGCATGGAGTTGCACGTGCTGTATTCGATTTATTGAATTCTTCAAACACATTCAACCGTGCACGAGTGTATTTTGATGAGCTGTTTATTTATAAGAAGTTTAAAACAATTTACACAAACCATCCGGTGATCTGTTTGTGTAGTATCCGGTGATCTGTTTGTGTAGTATCCGGTGATGTTTGAGCAGTATTTTAAAGAGTAAATATTCCAGCTTTTGTATGCGTGACGTCATCTGTAATGTTGTTTAGATGCTGTTGACTGACAATGATGCTAGAATAAAAACTTTCTGCAAACATGAAAATATTTTTATCTTGAGAAGGAGAGCGAGTGATTCGCTTCTGAATTAAAATGAGCATCTTATGTCAATACATTTACTTTTGCAGTCCGTTTGAAATCTCAGAATGAATTCTGTTGTGCACGTGTGTAATCTAACAAGATACTTCTTGTTATCGATGCGCCCTTTTAAACGTGTTTCACGCTTCAAGGTTACGCATTAGGCTCTGATGTATTTTCTTTCCAATATAATATCATGACATCGAAAAAAAAAATTTACCACCTGAGGATCTAATCTAAACGGAAGAACCATTATTTCAAATAATTTTTGCATCATTTTGTTTCCAAGTAAATTTTAGAAAAATTCACGAAATTTCATCCCATTTGCGCCAGCAGGAGTCGGATTCATACGGTGGCTTGTTATCACCTTATTCATATAATTTAAACGTAAGTAGATGTTTTTATTTTATTCGGTGTCGCACTTAGAACTCCAACTGCTATATCGAAGCTCGATGTTAAACTTAGAACTCCAACTGCTATATCGAAGCTCGATGTCGTACTTAGAACTCTAACTATCACATCGAAGCTCGATGTTGCACTTAGAACTC
>JANTOQ010261808.1:0-13286 GCA_027564595.1 Bythotiara depressa | reverse complement strand
AATAATTTTTGGGCCAAAAGTTTTGTATTGGTCCCAAGTATATATGTGCCAAGTTATATTGTTATTGCATGTCTATAGCAAAAGTTATGGAGGGGGACGGAATCCTCCCCCACCCCCCCTAGTCCTGAACCGCTCAAAAAAGCCTAGGCTGAATAGGGTTAAGCGCACAGTTTTTTCCATGCTTTTGGTCGTCAAAAGGTTTACCATAAGCACGTTTCTCTTTTACATCCTTGTTGCGAGTTGATTTTCTCTTCTCCATGCAGGCAGCTGGCTAATTTTAATTTTTTTTTACCCATGAGAAAATCTTTCTTTCTTAAAAAATGCATAAACTAAAATAATTTTATTTAAAACATTTAATTTTTTTGTAACGAATTACCCGAAATATGCACCGTGGAGCTGCCGAAATACAAACCGATAAGCCTTATCGGAGGAAGTCGTCAAAACGAATTAATAAATGTGGGTCTCTGAATATTAAAATCGGTAAACTTTATTTGGAATATCTTAAGATAGGCGCAGCAATGACGCGTAGTATTTGGTACACTTTTACAACTTTATATACTACTTCGAAAGAGCCAATAAAAAATTTGAGAGATGGCACCTTTAATAACAACTACAAATGTATTCAAAGCAAAAGATAAGCTACTATACTTACAAATCTGTTAACAAAAGGCAGCGTTTTCAAATAAAAAATTGTTTGGTTTTATTTAAATCTTTTTTTTTTCAAAACAGTCAGATTATAAATTGTTGTTATTTTATTGTTGTATCCCTGTTCAAACATTGGTTTGCCTCTCTCCATGTTAAAGAAATACAGATGCACTTGGTATTAATTTGAGGTTTGTAATTAAGTTTAAAGGGCAACTAGCATTTAAAAATAAGTGTGTTTATTATGGCTTAAAAAACACATAAAAACATAATATATTTACTTATTCCCCTTTAGTTCTTGACTTAAAGCCACTAACCTGTTTCTAAAATTTAGCCACTCTCGCCGCCATTACGTTCCTTCCAGTGTTCGACACTGCCGAAGAAGAAGAGTCGAGTATTGATTTCGTGGCGTCACGCCCGGCTCTACTTCTTTAAAACATTAGTTTGAATGCTGTTCTTGCGAGTGGAAAAATACAATCGCTGTATAAGTTTTGAACCATATTTCTGTATATAATAACGCCTGCATTTTTAATTTTTTTTATATATAATTTTCTTGTTTATAATTTGGATTATTAAAATTTCCATAGTTACAAGGAGTAAAGCTTTGTTTTGACACTTTGACATCTATACGCAGTAAAACAAAGTTGTTTAAAGGTCAATTTTCAATTTGAAACAGTACATATGGAACAAAGAAAATTATTTTAATTGAACTTAGAAGGCAGGGTTTATTGTAAACAAAGTAATGTCGAGTGAAAGTGCATTGAAGTGATGAAGTAGTTGAAGGAAATTAGTTTTTAGAAGTTTTCAAAGCATATAAATAATCTGTATTCGGTGATATGCATTTTATTTATACCATCATATAGTTTGATGTCTAGTAAACTTTGATACCCGTGACAATATTTTTACTTGAATAAGGTTGGCATAATAATACTATGGTTGTTCAAATGGTGCAAAATTCATGATTAAATATATAATTCATATTCAAGAAAAACATTCATATTCAACAGTTTTTTCATTCAAATTTAACATTTTTTCGTTCATATTCAAGAATGTTTTTATTCATATTCAAGGAAAACATACATACATTTTTAATATTCATATTCAATTATCTTTTTCATTTATACTCAAGATCCAACATTTTATATTCACATTCAAGAAAAACGTTCACATTCAACAATGTTTTAATTTCGTAATTCGCATTCCGTACATCCTGGAAAAGTGCCACCTCAAATCACGATAAAGGAACTAACTTGAACGGGGTACGTATAATAATAGCTATGCTTTAGAGTTACTTTTTCCTCCTGAAAAAATATTTCTACATCCAATTCTATACCTATAAAATATAAAAATAAAAACATAACGTTATGCGGACCTCATTATGTACACAGAAAATGCTTGAATTGATGTTTTTTTGTTGAATGATAGATTTGTAATCCTTGAATATGAATAAATATCTTAAAGGTTAATGTTTTTCTTGGATATGAACGACACAAATCCTTGAATATGAAAGAAAAAATGCCGAATATGAATGGAAAAAATCGTTGAATATGAATGTTTTTCTTGAATGTGAAATATATATTTCATCTTGAAATTTGCACTATTTGAACACCATAGATGACTCGAATATAGATTCTTCTTCTGTGCCTGATTTATCTGACATTTTTACTTCTCTGCTGAATGTTTCAGACTTTTAAATATATAGCGCCAACGTGACGTCACAACTATACTCAACTCTATGCTTAACTGTGGTTGTGTATATAAGGTTTTGTTGTTGAATTTCGGCGAGCTTGAGTAGTAAAAGCAGAATAAATGTAAGTGAAATCTTCACACAAACTATTAAAAAATCGCATTATTTTATGAAATACGCTTTCATACAATTTCAATTATTAATGTGAGTAAAGAAAAGGTGAAAACAATTCCTTTTTATGGACAACGAAAAGGTTTCCTCTTCAACCATGGTGCGCGATTTTTACGAATTTATTCGAAAACATTCGCTACACTCTAATTTCGGGTCAGATCCGCGCCAACGGTAACTGAGAAAATCAAAATGGCAGATAAAAATCTACTGTTAACACATGCGCCAACCAGAGATTCCGACTCAATAACATTTGTTCTAAATAAGTAATGTCAATATAAGATCTCACAGTAATAGTCCATGACAACAGGAATCCTCTGAAATGAAAATAATTTTGATGACATCATCATTGTGCTGATGACGCTATCAAGTGTCTGTTACACTGTCAAATTTCATGATACTCAAATTATTTGAAATTGTATTAGAATAACTTTAAGGAAAAGTTGATAACATTGCATTTGGATGTTTCTAGAGTATTATTTCAACGTTAATTACGTGATATTTCCAGGAAAAAATATGCAGTTTCTTTTAAATAACGTATAAGAAACAATAAATGCTATTTATATTCCAAAAAGTTGTTTTGCAAGCACATTAAAAGGAATCTTCCCATACAAACACGAATCCCAACACTGTTAAACTATTTGCTATAATTAGAGTCTACAAAATTTAACGAAATTTAATGAGATTTTTATAAGTTTTGACTCCGCATTTGAGATTGGATACACTTCTTTAAGTGTCCACAAAACGAGAATATGTGAATGGATTTGGTCCCGGGAAAAGGATAAGATCACAGTCATCAGCAATTAAGTAATTTAAGCTTAGATTCACATCTATATAAAAAAGCGGACACTTTCGTGGAACTTGTATCAATCTATTGTTGAGAAAGTTACACCTTTTTCTCAAAGTATACCTATAATGCCTAGATGTGTCCGAAAAGGATCCATACTTTGTTTGGACCAACAATGGATGATGCTCCATTGGCAAAACAACGATCGATGTAATTTGTTTTTCTATAAATCATGATTGATAAAAGACATGTATTGATTGATCAATAAGTTATTGATTACGTGGGCCTACATTCAAATTGTTTTCTATATATTTTATGTCAAAAGAAATTTCCTGTTATTAAATGCTTTCAATTCTGGCTTAAGAGAAGAAAGTTATTATACTAACTTTGATATTAACGAAAATGTGAACATTTTTGCGCCACTTCATGACCCTCTGTTGTGGTGATATTGGTACCTTTTTCTTTACCCTTTAAGCATAAGCATACCTCCTGGTTATATTAAACTTCCCATTGGAAACCCTTATAATTTTATGAGGAACCAGGGGGTCTTATCAACCTTACAAAATTTATTTTACATTACATTTCCAATAGTTAAACCCTGGAAAAAGCAAAATAGTAAAGAAATGACAGATGATTTGATTCATTTCCGGGGATACTATACATTAAATAGTTAATATACTAACCATATGTATTGTGGATTTGCCCACAGCCCATATGAGAAAAAATGTTCTAACGTCCCTGTTGGTAATAAATAACTAAAAGCGGAAATGCAGCATTATCAACTACCGCTAATAATCGGTTGATAATAAATATGTCTGGTCGTAACGACTTTTCATAATGGACGATCTCTTTGTGAAGAAATCTAATTAGTAAGTCGGTTTTACAACGATTATGTCAGATATTTAGTGGAATTTTAGTTCCCTAATATCAAATTTAGTTTCCTAAATTTCTTCCTTTCAGCCAGAATTTATACACTCGTCAGCTTTTATAAGCTTTTGTTATAATCCACACAAACGGTGAATACGCATGCGCATAAAAGCCTATACAATAATTAAGCAAACTAATTATTATAAGTTAAACGTTTGCTAAACCTTTAATACAAAAGCATACCTCCTGGTTATATTAAACTTCTCATTGGAAACCTTTATAATTCGATGAGAAACCAGGGGATATTTTCAGCTTTTGCCACATTTATTTTACATTATATTTCTAATAATTAACCCCCTGAAAAATGTAAAATAGCAAAGAAATGATCAATGATTTGGTTTCTTTCCGGTAGACACTATACATGTTAAACATGTTATGAATAAACTTTCCACGAAATTTTGTAAAAAATTATACTTGTTTTTATGAGAAAATAAAGCAAGGTACAACAATTATCTAAAGCACGTCTTTGTTGAAATTCTCAAGTATCTACGATAAGTATAAAAGTTGCTTTGGCTATTATATACACACGGTCAATGTTCTGTAAATAGTAGTCATCCTAAGCCTCGTTTCCATGAAGTTAAATTTAAACCTTAAAACAGCTCTAGTTTTTTCAGAAAAATGGTATGATTTTAAAATCTTGAACGAAAATACAACTTTTGACGGAGAAACCGTTTATGTAATCCATTTAAAAAATAAAAATCAAAGGAAATTCTTGAGTGACCGTCACACAAATTAATTTCGGGAAAGTTCTTACTTTTACACATCGATGAAAACTAATTATTTATTAAGGTTTATTATAATTTCTCAAACTAGAAAAACAAAAAGTGAAAACAGAAGTTTGTAATCAACGACTCCTCAAATCAACTCTCCCTTCAACGTGGGTGGAATCTATTTTCATAATCACCAAAATTTCAGTTTCGCGAATGATTAAGTATAAAATTAATTTTTGCGGTTGATCCTGTTTACAAACATTTTAGCGAATTGGCCAAAAAACCGCGAATCTACTAAAAAAAATTTATTCAGTTCGACGCATGCTCATACTGAAAATACATTGTGTGGCCTTATATCCAAAACGTTATTTTGCACATAATAAAACGTGGTAGTAGAAGGCTAGACCCTAGAAGGATAGAAATAATAATTATGATTGTCACACTTCGAACTTCAATTGAAGGATGGTGTATAATGAACGTAGAGGATAATGTGCAGTAGATCGTCCCTAAGTCTACATTTTATTGCTATACTCTATTTATTTCATAAAGGGAACTTTACTCTAGATCGAGGGTGGACAAAATGCAGATACATAAAGAATATATCAACAATTAATACCTGACAAACATTTTGCTAGAGGGCAATACAGAAAATTCGTAATGCTGATTGTCCGAATCAACATTCTCACGTGACCAAAATAACAATAACAAAATTATTGTTGTATTAATCAATGGCATGGTTAACCATCAATTATTAATCTCGATTTGTAGCTGATTAGCTCATTCAATATCTACAAAGTGTTCCACCTTCACAAGTATCTCCAGATTTAACAACTCACTTTGTATACCTTATTGTTTGTATTTATATTTTTGTTTTGTTTCTGTTTTTTATATTGTTTACCTATTTTCCGATATTATGAAAATCATTTCATATTTTTTGTCGTTTTCTGGGATATTCCATTTTGTAACCGTACACCCTAAGGACATAACGATTGGTCAAACGTTTTTGACTCCGTGGGAAAAGTTCGTTCCAGTAGAATTTCTGGGAGTTTTATAGAAATTATATATCAACTCACCCTGAAATTTAAGTTCTTGTTGAATATAGCAATTACCACCCTGGAAAAAGAGGTGATATTTATTCTACCTCCTGCAAAGTGATAGTAAAGTTAGAACTTTCATGGGCCTGGTAATCTACGTTCAGGGGAAACACGGTTATAAAATGGAGTAGCATATTCTATATAAAACCTAATAGTTAAAATAATCGACTTTTATCAGAAAGGAAGAGCGAAACTGTCTAATAAATCTCGACCCTGATTGGGAGTATCAGGCATCAATCACCCTTCTTCACAGAGTATCAATTTCATATTATAGAGGTTTCCACGCATCTCCCTCTCTTCATTATTCATAACAAATATCTCCCAACTGTAAAGCAATCGCTTGTGGAATGTCATATAAATTGCATGCTCCAAGAAAGACTTTGATCAAATATATTGTTGTTTTCTATATAGTAGAAATCATCTCTATGGTAAAATGTTGCCGTTGCACTGATTATATTCGTCTGGAAACATTTCATCATTCTTGGTACCACATGACGAGAGTAGTACTTAGAAGCCTAAGTCATTAAGTCCGTATCGTGTTATACAATTGATACATACAATTTCACTGGCAAACTTACATTATTGATAGAACTGACTTTTTGATTTGATTATCGCATGCACCATTGAAGCATGTAAATCCCTTTTCTTTCACATCTGAATTATGTCCACTCTTTACTAGTTCAGATGAGTTCTCGTACTCATCGCTATAGTCAGGAACATAGCTACTGTTTCTAGCACCAAGTGTAGCGTTACTGTTCCTATCACCAAGAGTAGCGTTGCTGTTCCTGGCACCAAGAGTATTGTTACTGCTCATAGCGCTAACAGTGGTGTTTCTCCGTGCTTGTGATACATACTTGTTACGGGGTTTCTTAAAACAGAGTATATTTTACAAGATAACTATCCGGAATTGTTCGTTTTTATACAGAAATACAATTGGATTAATCGCACCAGATGTACAAGTTAACCAAACACTGACAGTACCGAGCTGAGCTACAATACAAGAGTGTGCTTGAGTTGCGTAGACAACTTCCATGGCAATTACTGGTACCCATACTGCATATAGAAGGATAATGATTATTCCGACTTTTTTAGCTAGTGTAAGTTCAAATGCATTATCTTGAGTTTTGTTGACTCTTTTTCTACTCTTATTCCATGATTTAATGATCAAAACATATAGTACTGAACAGACCAGTAATGGAACAGCAGTGTGGATTGTTAAAAATGGATAATACCACACTGGTAACACATTCCATTGATACTCATAACCAGGTGCGGGTGTAAAATACAACGCCATTAATAACACAACGCCACCACTATATACCCAAATAGCACATATTTTAAATATTGGAAACAACCATGATTTCTGCCGGAAATAAACTGTTGGCCAAGTGACTGCTTTGTAACGATCGATCGTTATGACAACAATATGGACAAAAGGTGTCACCAAAGATAAACACCAAAAAGAATTTTGAATCATTGTACCTACTTCGCCAAAGCTCCAATCTGGGTAATGCCAAACATAACAAATTTCTAACCACGCCAATGAAGCGTTTGTAATAAAATCACTAACCGACAGGCTAATTATGTATGCATTTGCCACCTTTCTTAATGTTTTCTTTAACGCGAATCCAATCCATAGCAAAATGTTCGCAATAGATGAGAACAATATGGTGATCATAAACAAAGCTATAATAGTTATTTGGTACCACGGACTTCTTATACATAACTCTTCTTCTTTACTAGTTGATGTGATAATCGTTTGTATATCCAATGTTTTGTTTCGTTGCATTAACAGTCTTGTTGTATTTTTTGTCGATAACAGGGTAGTGATATTCATATCGCTTACTTATTGTAAAAAATCAATGTTAATCAATGTCAATGGTACTTAACTAATTCTGCTGTGGTTAACAACCGGAACCTGAAGTAAATATAGAAAAGCAATAAATCAATATGTTTAAATAAAATACCACTAGTACACTAATTTAACCTGTACTAACTTTCGCGACTAAACGTTTTATAAATTTCGCGATATTCCACTTTGCCATTTTACACTTTTTTGTGATACTTTACAAATAGAAGTGATAAGGAAAATAGATATCATAAAACATTCAAAGAAAATGTATACATTCTTCTTTTTTGCGATTTAGCTTTTTGTACGATTACAATGTATGCCTTACTGCTTAACACTATAGTAAATAGATAAAAACTTTTGCTGATGTTGATTTGAAACTTGAAACTGTTACACAATAATCATGTAAAATATTTATACTTGCTGTAAAAAATAAATTAACATCAAGCATATTAGTCTTTTAAAAACACATTCATTATGTAGCACTGTACCACAAATATACATATTGTAGTAATAGCTCAGCTTATGTATACATAAATATATGTCGTCCACCACATTCTTCAAAGTTAGCTAAAAGAAATAAGTTGAGAAATTATAAACGAAAAACCTCTTGTGCATTGGAAGATTTATTTTTTAAAACAAGTTTGGACCAATTATATGGATTTTTCGAGTAACCTTGAATATTTCAAAATATACATAATTTTGGATTATAAATTCACCCCGAATATTAAAAGAAGCACAATTCGAATTTTCTTAAAGATCTCGCCAATTATAATTTCTCGATTTATTTTTTGGACTCCCCCATAAAGTTTAATATTTAATTTTTCAAAAATTTGTTTATATTCCACATAGAACTGATAATGACACGTCCAATGTGACACGTCATGAACCTATATTAACTGTTAAGGAGGGCAATACGGAAAAATATTACCCGAAGTTGGAGTAGTGCCCTAGCTTGCGACGGTACTGTGCAAACTGAGGGTAAATATTTTCCGTATTGCCCGAACTTAACAGTTAATATAGGTTTTATTACCCGGTCAGATAAATATACAAATATGCATTTTACAACACTTGAGGGGAAGAGTGAAATTCGAATAACATCTTTAAAATCTTTAAAATCTTTAAAGTTGCAAGCGTTCGAATTTTTTTCCACAAACCAAAACTGTTATGATTCTTTCAGCGACGCAAATGTTTTTAAAACAAAATAAAGGGTTAAGCATATTTCATCACCATCATCGATAACAAATCGTTTCCTTTTACAAATGGTGTTAGCTGAAAGAGGTGAAATACTGTGATTACTGTTTATATTCAAAGCTCAATTTGTGATGTGAGCGACATAAAAACTTGCAGGCAATACCGGATTCCAGTTTTCAAACATTTGTTGTATTTGTGAAAATAAACAGGAATTTTCTGGAGCAACTTAAAAGGCAGTTGGAAAATGGTTGTTTTTTGTTAACGTCGCTGTTTACTTAGAATGTTGGACATATTTCTTTGACGTTCGGTTCATATGTGAAAATTTCTTAAGTTATCTGTTTCCTTCTGTCAACTTAGCTAGCTAGTTGAAAGACGTAAAACGACAAGTTAGTTCGATATCGCTGTTTTCTTGAACTATGATCCGCTACTTTACCCTAATGAATAATAATAAGAAGTTCCTTGGTTTTTGACAGGAACTCCGCAATTCCATTTCGACCTACTGTATGTCTCTCAAAATAAAAAATATTCTCCATCTTGTAGTTAAAGTTTCGTTTTATTCCTTCAAACAAAAGTGATTTGTATTGACACACGCTTACAGATCGGTGGACTAAAATATTTTTGTAAAGACTTGCCGGATATCTTGCTGTATTATAACTGTACTTTTTAGTCATTCTAAAACTGTAACTAAAAGTCACTTTGAAACACTTGTTTTGTTTTGTTTACATAAAATGACCGACATTATGCGTTGCTATTGACTCCGGGAAATACCGTTAAATATTAGCCCGGTTCTGGCGTCTTAAATTGCGCTCTAAATCAATCAGTATCGCGATCAGACGCGCAGACCCTGATGACCGGGTAATAATATTCAATACTATTTATCTACTCTCTTAACTATCAATTATCAATTATTAATTATTAACTAACCAATTACCAATTAGCATTATTTTCATGTCTATTAGCCCTTTAATGCATGGCGTCCCCTGGAATCAATGAAGTCGTTACTAACCTCTTTGCTTTTTTAGTTTTTCTAGATGGGTTAATTATTGGAAATATATGGTAAAAAAGATTTAGGTAAAAGCTGATATAACCCCCGGATTATCAACTAATTATATAGGTTTTCTAAAAGAATATTAATTTATCCAGGAGGTACATGCATACATTAAAGAGTTTAAAACCATAATTTCCAATCTTCATGGACCGCTATATATTTCAATAAAATATAATTATAAACTAAGGAAATATTGAAACTCTCTACGCTACGAAGGAAAATAGTCTGAATCTTGTTCTTGTTCCTATTGGGCACACCATGGTCAAACGACGTCTTTTCAACGTTGCAGACGTCGATCTACCATTGTTTCAACGTCGTGTGACCATGATGTGCCCACTGGGTTAATTACTAAGCATAGTGTTCCTGGAAGGAATCAAATCACTGTTTATTTCTTTGCTATGTTACTTTTTCCAAGGGGTTCATTATGCAAATATTATGTAAAATAAGTTTTTTGTAAAAGCTGATAACATCCACTGGATCCTCATAAACGTATATATGTTTCTAATGGGAAGTTTAAGGAGTTGTATTAAATTGTCATTTGCTATTATCTCTTTAATGCATAGTGCCTTCGGAAAGATATCAAATCATTGGTCATTTCTTTGACAGTTTGCCTTTTCCAGTGGGTTAATTTTTGGAAATATAATATAAAATAAATTTTGAAAAAGTTGGTAAGACACCCTGGTTGCTCGTGAAACTAAAAAGGTTTCGAATGTGAAGTTTAATATAACCAGGAGGTCTGCTTATGCATTAAAGGGTTAAAATTAAGGTGGCAAATAACGTTCCGTAACTCATATTCTCAAAATGTTTTAGAAAATTATATTGATTGATTTAATAACTTTTACCGTTTTCTTACTATTGTTGTTTTTATTTCAAAAAATGTGAAACCTCTAAATATATGTTCAAATTGAAACACAGAAAATGTGAAACTTAATATAATTTGCCGAATTATGAGTGATATGTGATTGTGTGATTCTAAAACCAATTCCAGGTTCACAATTCAATATATGTAGCACACCTCTTTGAATGTCCCTTCTATTCTGCTGTATTGTTGGACCGTAGGAATGATTTTTCGCCCATGGTTGGGCGACGAAGAAAATATTTTGTTCTAGATTTCCTCAAACGGCCATAAACATTGACCTTGAGATTTTTAACTTAATTAAAAACATCAGATTAGCACGAAGTACATAACTAAACACAAAATGTTTTTTAATGTGTGCAAATTTTTGGGGGAGTGAGGGGGCGGGAGGTCGGGACTTTATTGCTATACTTTTACAAACGATTCGTAAAATTTGATAATCTTAAAAAGATCTGACTGAGTAGGTTCCAAACGTACTAGGTCTAACAAACTCACATTGTTTATAACAACATTAATCCAAGGAGGTTGAATCAAAATAATTAGAACCGGTTGTTGTAGAAATCATAAACTTTAAACAAAACATACAAGTATCTGTAATAAACTTTAGAAACAAATAACTCCATTTTAACATTTCCAGATTCTCTTCTAATTACATTATTATAATCTCTTCCAACCGGGTCCACATTTTATTCTAAATACTAGTTGATAACACGTTGTCGCAATATACAAATAATTTTTTGCATATATTATATAACGTATTCAATATATTTATTGCGTGGACAGCTAGAAAGACACCACCATAGAACATAGATCACATTTGCGAAATATGCTATGTTGTAGTAATGATGATAAGTGAATATTGCTCCTGTGATAAATCACTATGTTATGTAGTTCTTATAAAACAACCCTATATCAAGTAATATTGAAATATTTATGATTATATCAGGCAATAATTCATTTCCTGGTCATTTTCCTTAATTTTTAATGTTCCCGAATCAAATGCTAACATTAGATACTCTAAAGATGATAACTTTAACTGTATAGTCCATGTTGTCATCGGGAATTGTTTAAATCTATATTCAATTCTTTGCGGTTTTGCTTCTTCTAGACGTATTATTAATTGGAAATAAAAGTTGGTAAAAGTAGATAAATCCCCCTGATCTTTCATAAAGTTATTAGGGTTACTATTAGGAAATTTACAATAGGCAGGAGGTGTATTCAGGTATTATAGGGATAAAAACTTTCACCAGGAAGGTTTAGCTTTGATTGTCAAAAGTTTAAAATAGTGAAGAACGTGATTATGTGTTGCCTTTTTCAATCCGTTGTGTTTTCAATCACTATAACAAAGTTTATGCAAAAACAGGAACTTCCATGTTCGTTGCTGTGACCACGTTACGCAATGCGTGTCCTCGTTTGGGGCAATCGTAAGAAAAAAATTGAATAAGACTCTAATCCTAATTAAAGAATCGTATAGTACGATATTAAGAGAAAATAAAAATATCCGCGATATTAAGTTTGGCTTCTCACTAATCAGAAAATCCTCCTAGGTCACTCCTACGCACTCGGTTCGAGTTATTTTCTTATATAAATATATATTGCACCTGCATATTCTGCTAAGTAATGCTTAGAAACGAAAGAATCGTAAAGGAATTGTGTTTTTTAGAAACGTGTTTATATACCTATTAACCCTAATGCTAAATGTCCCCGGATAGGAATCAAATCAATGGCCATATCTTTGTTATTTTGCTTTTTCCGGGGGATTAATCATTGAAACACATTGTAAAATAAATTTGGTAAAAACTGACGACATCCTCTGGTTCCTCATAGAATTATAAAGTTTTTCAATGGGAAGTTTAATATGACCAGAACCAGGAGGTTATGATTACGCATTAAAAAGTCAATATTTCTATTACAACAAATAATAAGATACACGATTTTTATAAGAAACTGGTCAGTTTGTTCGGCACCCCAAAATGAAAAAATGTTTCCTCGAAGGCTACAGAAATATTTATTTATTTAAAACGATTGAAGTGTTGTATATGTTTAACTTAAATTACTTTTGGATTTTCTGTTAATGGTTATGGAATTATATTAATTATTCTCGAATTATAACTAATTATGTCATCAAAATTTTGTCAGTTCTAAATTTATTAAAAACTTAAAATTTAATACGTCTGCTCTCATTGAAACTAAAGTTATTAATTCACCTCTCCAAATTTCATGTCTCTTTAATCTATAATAATCTATTATTATTTATGAAGGATTAGAAGATTTAGAGAAAATTATTTATAAATATAACAACCACCCTAGCATTATCAATATTC